>WAAB01025583.1:6122-22376 GCA_013389865.1 Piaya cayana | reverse complement strand
CTGGGCTGAGACC
This sequence comes from Piaya cayana, assembly GCA_013389865.1. NCBI lineage: Eukaryota > Metazoa > Chordata > Aves > Cuculiformes > Coccyzidae > Piaya > Piaya cayana. The sequence continues at coordinate 22,363 of WAAB01025583.1, read as the reverse complement.
AATGGCATGAGGTTTAACACAGCCAAATGCCGGGTCCTGCACTTGGGACACAACAACCCTATGCAGTGCTACAGACTAGGAGAAGTCTGGCTGGAAAGCTGCCAGGAGGAGAGGGACCTGGGGGTGTTGGTTGACAGCCGACTGAATATGAGCCAGCAGTGTGCCCAGGTGGCCAAGAAGGCAAATGGCATCCTCTCTCAAAGAAGGAAGTACATTATTCCACCACTGTCAAGTCCCCTACAATGTGATCCACAACACGTTTCCTCAAAATTTTGTAACTGGTTCTGTTCAACAGTCCTGGCTTTGCCGTACACTGGCAAAACTTGATAAAATAGTGACCATCACTTAGTCAATCTCAAAGCTGAAACTTGGTCTCCTTTTCATATGGATTTCCTGCTCTCATATCACTACGTCTCTGCTGTAATTACATCTACTTAACTTTCTTCAGAAGATGACCCTATGCCTGGATAGTTCCTGTGATCTGAACTTCAACCACCATATATCAAGCAAAAAGTTATAAGCTATTTTATCTACCAAGCTTATAATCTACCACCTTGCCATATCTGCATGTTTATGTACATAGGCCATATGCCTAAAATATGAGTAATGCTTTGGCTTTGCCCAAGTCTGTTCTATGAGAAACATTTTTGATATAATGAAGCATGGATATTTTTAACAAGAATGATGGATTTTACAGTGCTTCCTGGTCTATTTTGACAATTTTGCCTATATTCATTTACATTCAAGGTTGTGCTTGCAGTAGTAACCTCTTGCTTTAATCACAACTGCAGCATAACATAGAAGTTTTGTGCCTCAGTAATTTATTAGTATCATCCTAAAGAGATTCAAAGAAACTAATTCAATGCTATGTCAGTAATCAGTTGCTTTTCTGGCAGTGTTTCCACTGGAGCTTTTTCAATCCTATGATCTCTGAGGAGTTTATAGACTACTAACAACCAACGTTCTCCCTCCTTAGAAATAACTTTATCAAAAGCCTTCCCACTGTTTTAACCCAGTACTTACACTCCATTCACTTCAAGTTGTCTCCATATCATCTGACTGATTAAGCCTTTCTTCTGTTCTGATTTGAATGCTGTATTTAATTATGTGTAAGCATATACATACCCCTTTTGAGCCAAATCCAACAGTTCTTTAAACTTGAGACATTCTTTGTTGTGTACCTCTCTTTATTAATGGGATACCAATTTATTCCATTACTCAAATTTCTCATTTAATCTAATTAGGCTTTTGCAAAACTGCCTCATTTTGCTGAGAAGCCTCCCCCATGTACTATTTACATGCATATATTTGGAAGAGCAGGTAAGAGAATCAAAACGTCAGGATTGATAGTGGAACCTACGTGCCCTTATTCAACTTCGGAAATGATATGGATTTTAAAAAATCATTAGTGGAAAATGTCCCTGCCCACGGCAGGGAGTTTGGAACTAGATGATCTTTAAGGTCCCTTCCAATCCAAACCATTCTATGATTCTATAATTATGTATTGCAATAAGGTATTGATGTGTCAGACTTCATTCTTTCAGTGGACAATTTTTAGATAGTTTTAAGGGATTTGTTTAAAACCACATATCCAGCTCTCAAAAATAATGAAATCTTTAATACTGCTCAGTTAGAAGGCCATTCCTTTTCTTCCCAAATTCCCATAGTACATTGAAAACAGGAACTGTACTCAACTATAGCTCTTAGTTTGTGCTAATAGAATAATATTGGAATCTATTAAAAAAGTAGATAAAAGACACTTTTTTTTTTCCAGTCGAAAGACTATTTTTAACATTTTCACTACATAAACAGTCATCTTACTCCTGCTAAGTTTCTTCCACTACAAGTTCCAAAATATTTGACATTCCTTAAATGTGGGTTCTCCAGCTGTTTTATTCAGCAGAATGTACTCCCTGTGACTCCAATTCCTTCCATCTGGTACTATCAACTGCATCCCTCACCACAACCTAACACACTCATACTCCATGTAGAGCAGGACAGAGACCAAAATGACTGTACGTCTAACAAACAGCAAATAGTCTCATAGCACAGTGAAACTTCCAGGTGTTGGCAAGTTCACCACAATAAGCAAGCAAGCAGGACTGAGTTAGGAAACAGAACTTTGATGACATTCCTTACTCAACAGCTGACTTCAATGCAACAGTAAAATCAGTTTACTGGTCTTTATGACTTAGGAGCTCCGTAGCAGAGGGGAAGAAAAAGGAAAATATGGGTTCAACTTGCAGACAGCCTATCTACAGTAGCAGCAAGAAGCCTATATATATGGCTTTCAAGCCAGACAAACAGCGTATTAGTGAAAGAAGAAAAGTTAACACCAAATTTAAAAGCAAAGGTTTTTTTTCTTACCTGTATTCAGCTCCCCATCCTTTAACAAAACTCATTCTTATGGTACACATTCTAGTAAGCTGATAAACTGCTTCAAAACCCTGATTCACTGATTGAGCCAGAAGAGCAGCAAATTCTTGGTTATTGAAGATTTTTAGATTGCATCCTATAAAGGAAAAAAATCAAAAGGGTACAATCAATGAATATTTGCATTTGCTACACAGAATCACGAAATTATGAAAAAACTATCAAAAGGAAAGCAAGTCAAGTGTCATCCAGTGAATACATTCACGGGATATCTTTGTACAAGACCTTTGGTAGGCTACTAACCTGGTGGAATTTTGCACACAGTTGCGGGATGCCAGCCATATCTTTGATTACAGTTGGGACTCTGAACAAAAATTGCACTATCGCTTAGGCATTCGGCAAAAACTTCTCCACCAATGTAATAAAGACGGACTCCCCTTCCTGTAGCAAAATTCAAAAGAACTCTAGTTACGATATGACCCAAGCAGATTAACTAACAAGGAGTATTTTGTTTCAGAGAAGGTCAAGGTTTTTCTTTACAACAGAAATCAGTTTTCTGCAGGATGGCACTACTGAGCTGACAGCTGTAGCAGGAGCCGAACACAATTAACTTGCATTTTTCTCCTGCAAACACACAGTATTCGAAGGAGAAGCAGAACATTTTTTTGGTCAAGAGTGAGATAAAATTTTCTAGCCATGTAATGGCTTATAACTAAATCCAAGTTAAGAAGCAGTATTCATTACCAAATAACTTTTTCACTTCAAGAAATACCAAAATTGAAATAAAAAGATCATTTTCAACAGAATTAAAACTTGTGTTAATATTAAGTGTTGTATGTGAAATGACACGGGCCACTGTGGCAAAAAAGAAAAACAAGTATACCACTTCCAACACTGTCCACTTACACATGCTCACACTATTTCAAAACCCACTGCACAGCCTTTTTCTGTACTATTTTGAGAGAAACAACAGGACTCCATTTAATCCTATTACAAAAAAAATCCATAACAAATCATATTGTTCACTTTTAAATTGTGATCTGGTTCTCTCTCCGATTGGAAAAAAATCTTCTCTTATATGTGCTAGAAATGCACAACTGATCTCAAAAGAAAACTATTTTTTAATTAACAGGTCTGTTAAAAGCAATAGTTTTAAAGAAAAGGGGAAAGAGAAACTATTTTTCAAAGTTGTGAGCTGCTCTACAAAAAAAGTGAGAGCTCCTTACATTTTTGCTTTTCCTCATCATTGACCATTTTTATCAGTCAGCACAGGCATAGCCTGGGTTTCTGCACATCTATAATTTTATTAGACAAGCATTTGAATTTGGCATAAAGGAGTCAGAAGGTTCTACTAAAGAGGTTAAACTTCTTTACTAAAAGCAAAATCCCAAAAAATCTCATGAATGTTGCTAAAGAAAAGAATCCATTAAGAAAAAGAAGTAGTTTAATGAAGAACTTAAAGTCAATATGCTGCATTGTGGAAAACAATATTTTTTACTAACCATTACAAAGAAAATCTCGATTGTGTCAAAACAGTGTGTTATCTCAATGACAGCTTTTCCAATTTTGGAAAAGAATTTAAGAAGTGCTATCAATGTCCATTCTGCATTTTATAAATTACAATAAACTAAGCAATATGTCAATCTTTTGTAATTAAAGCTTAAATTTCAATTATAAGCAACCCTGAATATAAGTGATATCCAGGGCAGAGTGGTCCAATGAGGAACTCGAATGCCAAAATCCTGCCCCTCAGAATGCTTTGGTGCATCATCTTTTCCAGAAGGCAACAGCAACGCGAGCAACAGAAATCTCACACAGTTGAGCGGCTTTCTCCTGTGCCATGCTCAGTCTGACAGCTGCTGCCACCAACTTTGTGACTACTGATTGAGGAAAGGCAGCTCCTTTCAGCTCCAGTCATCGCTACATCTCTCCTAAATTGCAGCTGGCTGTGGTAGCAGAAGCTGCTACATTTCCCCCTGATTTCAGAAGCAGTGATCTCTGTCTTTCTACTTCTGTACAAGAGACACCAAGCTCTCCTTGGCATGCCTCAAGAGAGAAGTTCAATGTGTGGCTGCACAAGGGTGAAAGGATCCCAAACACGCAGATCTGCCCATCTTACCTGGATCATTCCAGATAATTTAATGGCTAAAATTCAATTAAATAGTTAAAAGATCAGAGATTTTTACCTATGTGTCGTCTTGTCATTTCCACTGTAGCATTTCTGTTTACATTGGAAAGCAGACCTAGACAAAATCGTTCCGAATTTGATGGATCTGTAAAACCATCTACGGTCAGGGAAGGCTGTGATGCGTGGAAGGTTTCTCCCACTCTTTGATTCAATTCATAATATGCTATTGAACACCAAAATGCAGGCTCCGAGTAAGTAACTGGTTGCAAGTCTAAAAAAAATTTTAAAAATAAGCTTAATGCAGAATTTGAGGCTGAAAAGAAATCCATCTATCCTGCTATTTGTCTCTTGAGATTACCGCTGTCATTTCTGGAAACTATATTTTGCTTGCTGTCATTTTGACCTATCCCAGTAAACAGAAGGGAATTCAATATTCTGCATATGGGAAGAAGGGATGATCTAATCTGACCAAGCTCATGTAGTTCAGTATTACATTTTGCTCAGCAAAATGATTAAGCTAATGCTACTGTGAGTATCACATGTTGAGACATCTCTGTTGTCTTTCTGTAACTTGCAAAAATTTTGGTTAAATTAAAGAAAAGTTTAAACTACCAAAAACTGAACCACACAAAGGAAAAAAATATTGATGTGAAAAATACATTCCCTTGTGTTACACTAGATCTTATACTGTCTCTTTATCTAAAGGCAGCTATAAGTTCCTTTTACTCTCCCTGTGCATCTTCAGCTTTTCCTGTTGTTCTTCCCCTTTTACCTACCCTAATTACTCAGCGTTTTGAATGGCATTTTCCTGTCACATCCTGTCACCATTTCTAAAACAAATCCAAGGGAATCTGAGGCATTTATACAGACACACAGCAGTGGCACATGATCAAAAGCAGTTGGGTAATTAATGTAGGAGCAACAATTGTGTTGTGGTCACAAGTCACAGTACATGAGAAGAGCAGCAGAACACACATACAAGGCAGACAGCAAGTCTGAGCAGCACTACAGACAGGCTAACATCCTTTGAACTATTTTATAAATGTTATTCCTGCCCACACAACCATATTATTCTTTCTCTTAGCTAGAAGCTCAACCGCTACAGGCATAGCCAACCCAATAGTCTCCTTCTAATAAATTTCTCACTTTTTTAAGGTATGTTCTAATTTGTATATTTATATATATATTAGTCATCACACAGAGAAACAATTCCAGCTTACCCAGGCTATGATTAACTGGGGAGAGAGTACTAGGAGACAGCTCTGCTGGAGATCCTGTTGAAGCAATAGATTGTTTCAGAGCAAAGGATTTTTGTTATTTCAGATGGGTATGTATAATCATTATCTAGATGTAGTTTTACATTAAAGTTCTTTGGAATTAAAAACCCTCAGAAATCCTACAACCATTTTTCAAGCATGTCACATGCTTATTCTGAATTAAGATTACATCTAATTCTCCAGATTCCTGGTAACCTACCCCTCCTCATAAACATGTCAATTGATGTATTTGGCTTCATGCATACTCTGTGAACATAACTTTATTTATGCATTTCTCCAGTGAGAAGGTAGTAACTTCTTCCCAAATTCAGTAATAAAAGCTAAGAAACAGTGGACAAGACAATCAAGATATTACCTCTCTATTCTTAAAGGAGAGAGTTTATCTCTAAAAAAGAACAAGCTGGATTTCTTCATTTGAGGAATTGTTTTTCCCTTCCTCCTTCCAGTAAAGAATCTCAGAAAAACACAAACTCTCCAACACAATTTGTGCACTAGTAGGCAGAATATAGAGCAGCTTTGCACAGAAACATTCCTACAATGACTGCTGATGTCAGGCTTTTTTAATTAAGGTACCTATTGCCACATAGTAGGAAAATATTGCAGTTCTTACAGAAATCAGTTAATTGGAATCAACTGCACTGAAAAAGGTCACTAACATTAGCTAATCCAACACATTCAAGTCTGCCAGCACATAGCGGGAGATTCTTATCCAGCACATTAACTGTCCTTTGTCCAAGTCTAAGGCAAACTAGATTATCAAAAACCCTTTTATACAAAGGTACAAATGCTTAATGTTTCTACTAGTCTTTCAATAGAGCATTCCATACAAGAATTACTTTGAAATGTGGTAGAAGTGATAAGGTTGTCGGAGTTAAGAGACAGGTTCTCAAAATTTCTGTAACTTGTTCAGGTCAACAGACATTTTGCTTCAATTAACCCATTTCCAGAAGGTAAAGTTAGGGGTAGGTTGAAACCAGTCAGCTATTAAAGCCTATTTTAAAGCTATCTGATGAAGACTTAATTAGACCTGTATGCTTTTGTTAAGAAACAAATGAAATGTACCTAATATGGCACAGAATGTNCTGCTGGAGATCCTGTTGAAGCAATAGATTGTTTCAGAGCAAAGGATTTTTGTTATTTCAGATGGGTATGTATAATCATTATCTAGATGTAGTTTTACATTAAAGTTCTTTGGAATTAAAAACCCTCAGAAATCCTACAACCATTTTTCAAGCATGTCACATGCTTATTCTGAATTAAGATTACATCTAATTCTCCAGATTCCTGGTAACCTACCCCTCCTCATAAACATGTCAATTGATGTATTTGGCTTCATGCATACTCTGTGAACATAACTTTATTTATGCATTTCTCCAGTGAGAAGGTAGTAACTTCTTCCCAAATTCAGTAATAAAAGCTAAGAAACAGTGGACAAGACAATCAAGATATTACCTCTCTATTCTTAAAGGAGAGAGTTTATCTCTAAAAAAGAACAAGCTGGATTTCTTCATTTGAGGAATTGTTTTTCCCTTCCTCCTTCCAGTAAAGAATCTCAGAAAAACACAAACTCTCCAACACAATTTGTGCACTAGTAGGCAGAATATAGAGCAGCTTTGCACAGAAACATTCCTACAATGACTGCTGATGTCAGGCTTTTTTAATTAAGGTACCTATTGCCACATAGTAGGAAAATATTGCAGTTCTTACAGAAATCAGTTAATTGGAATCAACTGCACTGAAAAAGGTCACTAACATTAGCTAATCCAACACATTCAAGTCTGCCAGCACATAGCGGGAGATTCTTATCCAGCACATTAACTGTCCTTTGTCCAAGTCTAAGGCAAACTAGATTATCAAAAACCCTTTTATACAAAGGTACAAATGCTTAATGTTTCTACTAGTCTTTCAATAGAGCATTCCATACAAGAATTACTTTGAAATGTGGTAGAAGTGATAAGGTTGTCGGAGTTAAGAGACAGGTTCTCAAAATTTCTGTAACTTGTTCAGGTCAACAGACATTTTGCTTCAATTAACCCATTTCCAGAAGGTAAAGTTAGGGGTAGGTTGAAACCAGTCAGCTATTAAAGCCTATTTTAAAGCTATCTGATGAAGACTTAATTAGACCTGTATGCTTTTGTTAAGAAACAAATGAAATGTACCTAATATGGCACAGAATGTTTTAAAAGCATTACCCTAGCAAAAAAACTATTTTGTTCACAAAAGACAGTGATATTAAACAGAAAACCCCAGGTTGTACAGAGGGCTACTGTCATCATCATTTGGGCTGAATTAATGTTCATGTTCACAAGTAGAAATACCAAGTCTTCAGAGAGGTGAAGAAATAAATTTTACCTGTATCCATGCTTTGGTTCAACTGCTGGTCACTTGTTTCTCCATCTTCACTGATATATCCTGGAGGTGGCGTTTCTGTCAAAAAAAAAAATCAACCCCACCTATTGGCTTAATGACAGGAAAATTTGTAAGATTTTTCATTTGGGGGTTTTGTCCTCACCTCTCCATGACCTTCCTATGATATCTGAACACTGAATTCCAATTTCATTTTGTTGTCCCTTTTTCCCTCTAGTAGGAGTTCAAACCCATTACTTGCCTTATTGTCTATGTAAAATGTATCATCTCTTGTATGCAAGTCAGTTGCTCAAATACGTTATATTATTAACAGATAATCCTTGTTTGTTCCATTTAAGTCAAGATACTTTCACTAAAACAAATAACAATTTTTCAGTTGTGATCAACAGCTTGCACATTTAGTAGAACTACAAATGAAAAAAAAAATCTAGTGACTAATAAAAAAAGTCTTTATGTATTAATAGTATAACCACTAGATCAGATACCCTCTCACACCTTATAAAAGTTGCTAGATTTAAAGGTTACTTTTCAGTTCAGTCCCCAAATCCCTTTTTCTTCAGTACCCAACACTAATTAATGATAACTATATTATCTAAGCAGTTACACTACACATGCTCTATCATCACTATTATTATTTCTAAGCTCTACTAAAATGGTAATCTTTTAACTAGCTTTCTCTAAAGATGAAGTTTCACAGACCAAAGTAAATTCAGTAACCAGTTTGAAGTATTCTGATACTAGAAACTGTGTCTAATTCCACACAAAGATCTTCAAAACCCACGAGAATATGGTTGTTTATTTTCTCCATTCAAAATGTACTTCGTATTCCAGATAATGANATTAAATTAAATTATATTCAATGTCACATCTGAGATTTAGAGCAATATAGCAAGATCAGAAGAAAATCAATGAGAGGACACTAGATTTATAGTCAGTTGAATAAATNCACATGCTCTATCATCACTATTATTATTTCTAAGCTCTACTAAAATGGTAATCTTTTAACTAGCTTTCTCTAAAGATGAAGTTTCACAGACCAAAGTAAATTCAGTAACCAGTTTGAAGTATTCTGATACTAGAAACTGTGTCTAATTCCACACAAAGATCTTCAAAACCCACGAGAATATGGTTGTTTATTTTCTCCATTCAAAATGTACTTCGTATTCCAGATAATGAGTTAACCAACTGCCTTTCAGGAAATAATTTTCTTTGAACTGGGCAAATGTCTTTTTCCTATATATTAAAGGTAAAATCTGGATTTTTTTAGCAAAAGTGTTTGGAGCTAACTATCTCTACAATCACCTTAGAATTGCCTGAGACATCCAAGAGACTAAACACATTTAATTACATTATTAGCAAACAGCAGAATTTTAAAAATAAAGCTTAAGTAATAACTAAAAATAATTCTTAAGAATTAAATTAAATTATATTCAATGTCACATCTGAGATTTAGAGCAATATAGCAAGATCAGAAGAAAATCAATGAGAGGACACTAGATTTATAGTCAGTTGAATAAATAAAAAAAAATAACTGAAAGAATTATATCTTTGGTTCATTCTGTAAAACTAGTGTGCCAAAAATAGAGGTGACCAAATTCAAGTCAGGATTTAAGAGGAAGATTAAGGGAAATCTTTACTAGCAAGAAGTATGATGACAAAAAATCATACTTGTTTTGAACACTTTTATAGAATTCCATTGTGATAAAGTGGACTTCCCAAAATCATTTGTTATGGTTAAGCCCATAGCCATGGTAAAAAGGTCAGCAATCATTTCCAATCCACTTCTGTTTCCAGTTGCTAAATCTAGGTTCTTTGGCACAGATTATTTTCCATATCTAGTCTCTGTCTGAACAGAGAAAATTTTCTCCAGCTAGTACTATTAATACTGTTTCAGATTCAGAGGATAAGCACCACCACAGCTGAAAATGCATACTCAAGTGCAGCATTAAATTTTCTCAGCAGAGCTTGAGTCCTGCCAGAAGTTTGGACAATTCAGCTCAGCACATCTGTAACCTGGAAGGGAATGCACAGCCCCCAAAGGCTAGCCTGCACCTTCACAATCACCATCTTCCCAGCTGAAGGTAAAGCAAATCTCTGTCAACCAAGTACTGAGACAGCATTGCAGTGCAAAACTAGTGTGGTGGTTATCCTGGACTACTGCTAAAGAAAATGTTTCTCTGAAGTAGGCTGTCAAGATACTCAAGACTTATCAGAGCCTAGATAAATACTCAAGATTATGTTAGTAAGGTCAAATTAAGTAAGATACCTTGATATGAATACAACATGAGGGTGTTGGTGACAAAGAAAAGGTATGGCTAGCTGCATTTGAAGATCATGTGAATCCCCACAATCACCTTGAACAGATTTCCTGCCAATAACTACCTAGTTGCTTTAGCTCATTTCCATAGAACTGGATTTTCAAATGGTGGCTTTCCAGTAAGTTGTTTGCAAATGCTATTGAAAGCCCTCAAGACTGAGTCAAAAAAAGTATACATAAGTTCAGAAAGCAACATCAACTTCTACTACTTTAAGTTGTTCTTCAAAGCTCTGCTATCCCTAGGTGGCAACAAATGCGGCACAAATTAATCTAATCAGATCAAAGCCATTGAAATTTTTTTGTTGCCATTTCAATTCTTGGATAATTTTAAAGGAAACATAAGCAACATCCTGTTTAAGACATGTAGACACAATTTGTTCATTGCACATGTCTGAGTTTCAAGGCAGTCATCCTATTCTTTGAGAGAGTCCAGATTTGAATTTTCAGCTTGTTTGTAACATAGTTGCATCAAAGATTTTTGAGAAAACTTCAGCTTTGCTTGGTTTTACGCTCTAGACAACTTCCTGAAGAGATAAGAAGTAGGAAATTGGGAGAGGAAACAAAAGTCACTGATGTTGTGTCTCAGTAAGGGTACAGGTTTTTGGACGCACTGTAGCAGATTAGACTTGGTATTTGTTTTGGAGTGGGGAAGAGGCAAAGAAGGGGAGGAGGAATCCTTTAAGAGTTCAATATTTTAGGTTGTTCTTTCATACGAAAATGACAAAACTTTATGCACACAATAGTAACAAATACACAAAGCAGATCTAGATCAATTGTGAACTACAGATCAAAACACTTTTAAAGTCACTGTTTTGTAACTTCAAGATTTATCCACATACTGCAAGTGGTACTCTATCTCCAATACAAACATATAGGAGCTGCCAAATGCTGTGTAAAGCAGGCTAAAAGCATAAGGGGAATGTCTATTTTATACTCATTAGCATTTTGAGTCTTAAATAAGCTATTGAAACCAAGTAAGCTATTGTGGAATCACAGAAATGCAGTTTCACACAGGATTGTGTTCTGCAAACAGCATTCAGTTATTTCCAGAATTAATATATAAAATTACCTAGATTTAATTTATTGGTGCATCTTTCAATTTGTCACTTAGGAGGGTGAAATTACCAACACTGTGCCACTGGAACAAAGATAAGTGTACTGTTTGCGGTGGGAGTTAAGAAATTACCTGGTATGTAATTGCTCTGTGGTTCAATTCCAGCTGGAAAGTTAGTGTTTTCAGGAATTGAATGGGTATAGTCATCAAGAGGTGGAAGCTCTGTTAGAATCTCAGTGTGCCGTGGCACTAGTACGGGAGGCAAGACTGGAAAAACAAAATTCAAAGGATTAGTAAGACTCAAAATACACATTCTGTGAGCTAAAAGGAAAAAAGTTTAAAATATCTAACAATATCTTAATAGGTTTTGAAATTTCCTGACTCTCAGTACTGCCAATACTGCAATTGTACTGCTACTTACTAGAAGAACCAGATTCCTGAGGTATATCTTGGGTAAGAGTATTTCACATTAGCAAAGGTAATTCATCTCTATTCTCCTTTTCAGTCTAGATCATACTTAGCCAACTGGAAACTGCTAGCAGTATGGGAAGCATTTATCAGGGGTGTTCAACACGTTTGTAAAGATTTTTTTTGTATCTTTACTACTAAAATCTTTCAGGGGATGGTATTCTCAAAAGCCATATCTCCAAGAGTACTTCTGGGCTAGAGAAAGCATCATCTTTATCTATTTTTTTATTTAAAACATTAAGCTGAGCAAGTATACATACAGATGCTGCTACAGAAAGTCAGACAGTCTTCCTACCTGGTGTCTCCACTCTCTGGTAGTGGTAAGGGTTTACACATACTTCATCCTTTTTAAGATTAAAAGCATATTCACAGTTTTCAATTGCTTTGAGTTCATGGTGACTGTGAAGATCTGGCCAGCGCCACAAACGACAGTAAATAACATGTGGTAATCCTTTACGATGAGATACCTGTAGACGGCCATCAAGAGATCTACAGGGGAAAGATGTTGAGAAGTATTTACCAACTGCATGCTGTCTCTTAACCACTCAAGCAACAGTGTACACACATGGGATGGGTAGTTTATTTATTCTTAGAATTCAGTGTACTGACACTGTTAATAACATTTATACTCTTGTTAAAAGGTTTCAAATGTGATAAAAATGATGGTATCAAGCAGCGTCTTAACATATCTTGAAGCTGCGCAAATTTTTGCCAGTGAATTTAGAGTTCATTAAAAGCCACTCTACCTCCAAAATCAAGTATTTAGGATGATTGATTCATATACTTTTTTCTTAAATGCAGAAGACAGTTAAGAAAAGAATAAAAAAAAAATGACACAATTAATAGTTCTCTACCACTGGCTAAACCTCAAGGCTTTGCTGTGGCAAGGATGCTTTATGGCTTTTAAGCATAAGAATTCCCACAGGACTGCAAATAAACCTATAAGCAGTCAGCTGCCCAACTGATCCACATGGCAGTATAACTGTAATGCAAAAAAGCATGAAAGCACATTTTGTAAGGGCTGTACAGTTTATCTTCTTGACTTCATCTTCCTTGCTACCCAGCTATGAATATTTTGCTACTTTTAACACAGACTGCATATGCTTACACAAATGCAGATGTTTATGATTTATGGGATGGGAGACAAACCTCAGTACACAAATCAAGTAATGTGACATGGAAAAATAAAGACCCTGTTTAGAACTGGCCCACCATTAACTACTGAAGAATTTACAATCAATTCTTTAGTAGCTCATATCTTGAGCCAATTAGCAAGATCTAACTGAAAGCTTGTGGCATACAAAGCAGTTTAAACACTTCATAAGATTAGGTCTAAATAATTAAGTATCTCAATTTTAATATAAATACCAAATCATTTAGAGACTACATTCAACAAGTCTTCCCACTCTTTCAATGGCACTGGCATGAAAAAGGAATATTCCAGGTTTAGAGTTTCATTGGTCAAAACATCAGTTCAGAACACTTGGATTTCTACACTGGCAAGCATATATTTAAAAATGCTGTACCATGAGAGGTCTAGGAAGCATTTTAGCCTATTTTACAGCTAAAGTATCCCATTACAGACCCTTCAAAGCAAATCCCTCCCACAAGATTTCTATGATGCAAGAGAGGGCAGAATATTCACCTGGTTTGTTCAGAGAAGCTGTAAAGGCCTGTTGTATCCCACTGATCTATCGTGTTTGGTGTACTCAATCCCCAAATTTCAGAGCAAGTGCTGTGCATAAATTGAAAACAAAAACAAAAATTTGATATGAATATGGAACATGGTTATTCAAAACACCATGATGTCAAACATGGAAAAACATACAGAATACTTCCTTTCACATAGAAGATAGAGCATTGTTAGACTTGCATTTAAACTGACATCTCATGCTATATTTTCTATATGAAGGAGGCTATCAAAATGGAACACATGATTCAAGGTAAATGATAATGTTTAAAAGGCGAACAAGTTCTCTGGTTTTAAGTAGTCAATACAGTGGTAAAGTTCCTTAAAACAGGCAAAACTTCCTCATCCTAGCTCTTGACAAAATTCAGTTTTAAAGGGTAGGTTCTGAATTGAGGTTTTGGGGGTTTTTTTGCTTGGTTTTAAACATAAGCTTCCCTAAGACTACAAAAAAGGTCATGTGTATCTGAAACTGAACATCGCAATCCAACTTTCAGGTAACACCACTTAAGCATTGATCTCATTCTCCATACACATACTAATTTGCTGCTTTTCTCAAAACAGGAAAAGTTGAACTCTGAAGAAAAGCACACTGTAGCTGATATTTCTCACTGTTTTCTGTACTCTCCTTGATTAAAGAACAAAATATTTTCCACTGTACACAAAACACAGAATGTTTAACATAGTTTTACAGTATAGTATTTTAAGGCTTAACTATAGAATAGCAAAACTAATTGCCAAGTCAAGCAGGAGGAAAAGAGAGACAACTAATTCTTTACCAAACTGGTTCAATGACAAGATTACAGCAGTAAAGAAAAAGGAGCCTCCAGTGATAAGCACAAAAACTAAAAGCAGCAGCAGATTTAAGTAAGAAAACAGTATGGGCTTGTAAACGCACACTAGACTTTCAGAAGCATAAATCAAGCTCAGCTCTATCACAGACTTGTTCTGTGACCACATAAGGCTAACAGTTTATTTTACATCAGTAACAGAACTAGATTCTGTAACCTCAGAAGTGAGGAGAATTTGGTTGACAAGCAATTTGCAACTCCACTCCCTAATGACAAAGCCTGGCTGCTACATTACCTTTAAAGTTAATAGCCTCTGAAAAGTTGCACCAGGAAAGAATCCAAGTTCCCCCAACTCCTGGTTTTGAGTACAGGCTTTGGTATTTAAATTTAAGCTACTAAGCTTAGCTGATACACTCACAAGTTTGGACTGAACACTTATGGGAAGAGAAGTGAGGTAGATAATTTTTATTTCTCCTTCCTACATAGGGAAAATTCATTAGTATTATGAAACAAAAGAACACATAACACAGCACTGTACTTAAAAACACTGCTGGGCTAACAACCACCTCAATACCATGGTGACTTTAATAAAACAAAAGTCTGGGCTACTGATGAAGGGAACAAATTGTTCTCATTCCCTTCTTGCCTTGTTCCATCATTTCTAATGTCATCCCATGGAGGCTAAAACATCCATGCAATTGAGAAGCAACACAAATCAATGAACTGGCTATCTGACCACAGAACACGTGGTTAAAAAAATAACATTTTGAGTTACTTTTCAGCCAGATCACTTCTTCTATTTGCTGTGGAACTACACAAGCACTACAAAGGAGGAGTGAGACTAATTTTTGGCAGCAGCCTGCATTTATCCCAAATAAAAATGTTAAATAAAATATGGCTTTTGACATTTTACTAATAATGGACACAAGTAGAATCTCGTACTAGATAACTTTGTCTATTGGAGAGCAGCAGAGTCACATGCAAGGCCCACACTGACATATATACAGCTCTTCAAGAGAGCCAACTGTCCTGAACAAGTTACATCCATCTCAGACACAAGGAGCATCGCAGCTCTCCAGAAACAGAGTGGGCAGAAAAGGGATACTGATCATCACTGCATCAGCAGAGCCTGCAATGTCTCTTTCATATTCCTAAGATGCCTCCAGGACAGTGGGCTGCCAGAAGCTGCATAAGGACTGAAATAGTTGCCCTGAAGAAACACAAGCAGCTTGTGGGACACCTGGGAGCTTCCCTGCACTGTACTATGTTCTTAAACGTGCACCACTACTGCTGGTGAGACAGATCATCAGGCACATTAAATTAAACAATCTTTAAAACTGAACAATCAGCAGACAAATCCTGCTGCATATTGACAGTCAGCTCTGACAACTTACTACCTTTGAGCAATGGATCCTTTATACAAAGCAGTGCCCCAAAGTTGATGCTGTCACACCGATTACATGTTCCCAAAATTGTGGGGTGCATCACTGGTGTGTGATATGCCATGTAGGTGCTACATAAGACCTTTAAGACAGCACACACAGAAGTAAAATTTTATAGCCCTTAACAGTCACTGGTACACGACTCTGTGGTAGTGAATTGTGCTCCAGGAGATCCTCTCTATGGGGTGACAGTAGATGAGTTGATGGGTTTAGGACCGTATTTACGTACAGAAGCGCAGATGCTTGCGGGGCCAGAGAAGCTCAGAGAGGCAATGCGACTAGTGCGCTTAGCTATTGACAGGGTTAAAGAGCCAGGTGGTGTGCCTGCATATATGGG
>WAAB01025582.1:1833-42372 GCA_013389865.1 Piaya cayana | reverse complement strand
TGGAGGGCTTCTGCTTCACTGGCGTGAAGTTCTCAGGCAGGAAGGTGTACATGGTGCTCTGTTTTCTCTAGAGTTTTTTTGCAGATGAGTGGGAAACAAAATCTCTTTGCAGCAAGACTGGGGCTCTCAAGACAATGGACCGTTAGGAGAGTTCCAACCTCCACCAAATCCTGGAGCACCTGTGTCTGAAAAAGAAGAGGATATAAATAGTCTCAGAAGCATTTCTGAATCAAGAAATCACTTGTTGTCATTTGTCTGCTGTCTCAGTTTCAGCAGCCCCTCCTGGGCCCCGCACTGCTGGGGTGTGACGTGCCGGGTGCTGTACATTGAGTACAAGACACCATCTCCAATTACTCCAGTCAGACAACATGTGCGGAGAACAGTCTGAGCCCCAGATGCAGGACAAATTCAGGGAAATAAGAATAAAATCGTTGCCATAATTATTTGGATGTGGTAGAGAAGACTTTCAGTGAGGCAGAAGTGGAGACTGAGAGGGGGTAGGAGAAAGTTCAGCAGGAGCTGGATCACCTCACTGATAGTATCTTTAAGAGACAGGGCTAATTGAGAGCCATAAAATACACCATGCAATGAATTCCAGGCAGCTGCTCCTAATTTTAATCAAATTGTCTCCCTGGCAGATTTAACTTGGGTCATCTGCAGTGCTCTCCCCTCCTGGTCTCTTGTGTTCCCTCTGCTACTTTGCAGCCAAGGTGGGTAAATCCCGGCTTTTTCACAGCCCACAGGTGGTCAAACAGACCTGGGGTACTGGTAGCTCCTGGCTGGTTTTGGGGGAGGTAGGTCGTGGGTGCATTGTGCAGCAAAGTACAGCTGTGAGAGGTACTGTGCCAGTAGCCCCAGCTGGGAGGAGAGCTGCCATGCACGCAGGTCCCTGCAATGGCTCCAAGTGGGAGAAAGGCTAATTTTGTTGGGAGTGAGCCGTGCAGGAGCTGCAAAAGGGCTCTTCCTTCACTTAGTGCAGCCCCAAGCTGTCTTCTAGTTTCAGCCTGCTTTCCCCTGCATGGCCCCAGGGAAGGAGGCTGAGCCAAAAGCCTAATGGGTTTTCCTTGGCTGTAGACTGGCTGGGCTCAGCCAAGCACAGCACTAGGGATCCAGAAGGGAAAAGTGAAGTAAGGACACAGGAGAGCAAGAAACAAACTCAGCCGCAGGAGGAGCAGGAAAGAGGAGTTGCAGAGCACAGACCAGCTGGCCCACACCTACCCAGTGCCAGCAAACACGGTTACGCTGCCTGCTCCCCAAGCCCTGTGACTGTAAACCTCTCAGCCTGGAGGAAACTAGATGAAAAAAAACCCCTCTTTTGGGGCATGAGGAAGGCTGGTTGCAGGGATTCCCTCTAAAGGGATTGGTTTCTTTCTTTTAAAAGAGGAAGATCTAAAATGAAATTCCAAACTATTTCCCTGCTGCAGGCATCAGAAGCTGAAGCATGCTTTGTTAGGCACTTTGGATAGATCTTTCTCCCCCAAAAACGATGGGCAAAGCAGAAAGGGGTCCTGAGCATCACGTGAAACCCACTGCTACTCCACTGCGGGGTTGCCTGGGTGTAAACCTGGAGCAGCACTGCAGAACAGGCTCAACAAAACATACAGCGTCTTATACTCGCCTTGCAGTATGTATATGGCCAGACCTTGCAGCTCAGGGAACTTTTCTGTGGCTGGCTGGGTCATTTTAACCTTCCCCTGGGAGCCGGTAACTTTCTAGGCTGCCAGTTGCTTTAAATGGGATTACGGTGGCATTAGGAAGTGATTAGCCTGAATGGGTGATAGGTTTAGCTAAACGATTTGTCCCATGGCCAAGTTCCACAACACCCTCACTCATCTTGGTGGAGAGCTATGGCACGGGATGGGGGATGGCTCCAAGCACTCTGACTGTGTCACTCAGGGCCAGATCCTGCTCCCCAGGAGTGGA
Source organism: Piaya cayana (assembly GCA_013389865.1). Lineage (NCBI taxonomy): Eukaryota > Metazoa > Chordata > Aves > Cuculiformes > Coccyzidae > Piaya > Piaya cayana. The sequence goes on along the minus strand of WAAB01025582.1, from coordinate 40,449 downwards.
TTGGGGCCCTCACCCACCAGCACATGCGATGCAAGCCCAGCTAAGCCCAGCAAAAATTGAGCAGTAGAGGCAGGAAGGAGATGGTGGTGCAAAGATGCATTTGGGATAAATCTTCATCCCCTCCACTGCCTCTCCCTTAGCTTTAGGGTGAACTAGGAGCAGCACACATAGTACTAGGGATAGGAGATGAGAGGAGGTATGCAGAAGGATCTTGACCAAAACCAGCACAGCTGAGCAATGCCACAAGTCACAGGATGATTCTGGAGACACAGTGGGGTAAATTGAGCCCAGACAAGCTCACTCCCTCTCTGCACTGGGAATTTTTGGGATGCCAGCAAGGGAGATGCAAATGCCCAGCACTACCTGAGGCACACCTGCCTCATGGACTCTTATCTGAACACTGAAAAGCTCAAGGGGGAAGAAAACAAAATGCAGCCACCTTCTGAGCAGGGATCACATAGTGTTTGGGAAAGGAAATTTTAAGTTTTCATGTTTTCTGGGAAAAAAAAAGGTAATAAATGGTGTTTTCTTTCCCAGCTGTCATTTAGGGGTTTAAGCTCAAGAAATGGCTGATGCTGCCACCTCCTCGCTCCACATAAAATCGACAGCTGCTCCAAGGACTTCAGGGAATTTCTGGATTTTCATCTCCCTTTCAGGAGAGTGGTTTATCATTTATGAACTACTTTGAAACCACTCTATTTTTAGGCTATTTCTTTCTCCCCCCCATGGGCTGAAGCTCATGACGTACACAAAGGAGACATCACTGCTGCTGCCAGTAGAGAAATAATGTATTTTTTAAGAAAGTCTTTTCAGCCTTTTGTGTCCTTGAGTACTGATCTGCTTTGGAGGGATGTGCAAGATGGGTGTCTGAGCTGGTGTATTTAATCCTGCTGTTTGTCCTGTCTGGGCCAGGACCAAACCCCTGTGGCTACCCTGGCCTGATGAACATCACCTGCTCAGGTACCAATCTAACAAACATGTTGAGATGGGCATTAGCAAGCATAACCCTGCACACCAATGGATCAGGAAGGTCTCCAAAACCAGGATCCCACTCTGCGCCCATCCAGTCCCTCTTTTTCTGCCTTGTTAACAAAATGTATGTAATTTGGCTCCATCCCAGATGAGGGCTAAGTCTTCCAAGCTCCCCGGAGATGCCTGCCGCCTTGCACTCCAGACCTGCAGCCATCAGAGGTGCCTGCTCATGCAAAGCCTGTTTCAACATTTTTTTTTTTGGAATGCAAAGTTGTTATTTTGCTCCAAGATGTCATTGCAGTGACCTCTAACTCCTCAATAAAAACAAACCAAAAACAAACAACAAAACCAAAACAACAAAGAAAACAGGCAGGGAGACTGTCAAACCCAAGCATGGAGCTTCCCAGCTGACCTGAAACAAAGCCTTTTTCTTCCTGTTCTGTGGAAGCAGCCTCGAGCTCAAGATGAAAGCAAAACCTCTGAGCAGGACACACGTTAGAGTAAAAATAAAAATCCTTTTTTTGACTGCTTCTATTTTTACTAAAACCACTGTGAACCATGGGCTGCGAGACCCACAGCACCACTAACCCCAGCAACTTTGCAATTAGAACATCTGTTTAAAGAGGGTCAATAATATTTAAGTGGTCCCTATTGCTCCTGTGGGGTCAGGTCTGAAGTGGCATGGGGGTCAAGCTCATGCCAGGGACATGCACTCATTTCCCATGCTGGGTTGCCAGGAAACCCTCTCCTCACCTGCAAAGTACTGCTGCCTCCTCCCCAAAGATCTTGGCAGGAGTTGAGCTAAGGCAACATAGATTTCACCCGGAGGCATCTCCAACCCCATAAAAGAGCAGGGAATTAGGATGGTAAATTAAGGGAGAAATTGCTTCTCTGCAAAACAATTGCGGGTGTGAAAAAAGCCCCCATGTGCCCATTCTACAAATCCATGCAGGGGACCAATTCCACAAAAGGGACTGTTCAAACCTGAGATGGGGGATGAGCAAACCCTTTGCAGGGGTTTAGTTTCCCTTGGACAGGTCTGTAGCACGACTGGAGTTCTTTGTAGGGCTTTTTTTTTGAGCCACAAAGGGTGAAATCACCATTTCAGCCGCTTGGTGCTGTGGGGATCTGGTGAGAAAGGGGAGTTCCTGATGGCAGCACCAGCATGGGGCACAGGGCAGCTCCCCACGCAGCCCACATCCTCCACCAGGATCAGAGGCACCCAGTTCTTCCCCAGCCTTACAGATCACCCCAACACCACACCTAAACCATCCCCAAGCCCCTGGGCTGATCCCTGTGGCACGTAAACCACTATGGTGTGAATGTGGGTGGTACAGACCCCTGGCACCCAAGCCAGGATGGTGGCCCTGGCCTAGCAGGACAGGAACAATGCTGCAGGATGCATGGTGTCTCTTCCCAGAGGAGGCAGGGACTGACACCCTGCCTGGTCTGAGGGGCTCGAGGAAAGGCTGTGGTGGGGTATGAGCTTCTTCACACCCTGCAAAGGTACAGCCAGTTGTGGTTGGGGCTGTGTAGCAAATTCCCGGTAGCACCTGGCTGTCTGAGAGTGACAGCCTGGGCCAGGACGCAGCTCATCCCACCAGGAGCATGGTGTCTGTACTCACCCATCCATCGCCTCCCCAAGATCCCTGTCTGCTGTCTGGCTCCACCACAGATGGCTTTTTAAGCATGTAAAAACCAAGCGCTGCTACATCTCCACATCCCAGTCGTCTTCACCCTCTCCATCGCGTGGAGGTGTTTTGGGGCTGTGAGCCAGCTGCACCCCAAAGAGTGTGTGTTTGAGGGCAGGAGGAGGGGACCTAGCGCGTCACCAGCATGTTTTCTCAGGCACCGTAACAGATGTGTGAGCAGCCAACCCTCCGGTCGGGGTGTGCTGAGGCAGTGGCACACAGCCAAGTGGCAGCTGCTGCAGCCATTGCAGCAGCATGAAGGTCGCACACTTTGCTTCGGGTCTTGGAGTTGCAGGATTCAGGGATTTGGCTGGCATCTCACCTCCCAGCCAGGTGAGCAGGAAGGGCTATCAAAGGCTCAGCCCCTCCTGCATTCCACAGGCTCTCCACAATCAGAAAGCAAAATAAAAACCAAGCCAGGGTTGTTTCTTATCTTTTCTACCCCAAGACTGGTGATCTTAAGCAGAGTCATGATTCAGCAGAGTAATGAGGCTGCCTTGAGTGAAAAGAAACAAGCAGCCCCGCTGCTGCTAGCTAGTCTGTAAGCCAGGATTAAACACCGGGCACCCAGAGGATAAACCCCAAATCCAAGGGAGCCACGTGAATACAGAGCTCATCTGCAGACACAGACAGGCTGCCAGGACCTCGGTCCATCTGCAAGAGCAGACAGGAGACTTGAAGCTGTGGCATTAGATTTGCCCAGCCTTAAATACTTGCACCTATATTGTAGGAATTGGTACTTCATAGCCCAGTTACGTCCCTTAAAGCTGCAAGGGTCAAGTGATGCTCTAAACCCATTTAGACACTTCATCCAGTGTCTGTCCATGAATACAAAAAAAGCCATTGGGAGTCAATTCTGGCAGCAGAACACTTAACACCCCTGATAATTCCCACTTTACAACATCATCTTTCTTTGTTCTTCACCCTGTGCTAATTAGCAAGATGAAGTTTTAATAAGTTGGGGTTTCACTTTAACCCTGCACACTGCTTGCAGAGCTGCCAGCTCATGACTAAACCATGATCAAGGGCTCTCAATTTCCTCTGCCTGGAAGCACATCACAGCACAGCACCTGAATTTGTCCAAGCCACAAAGATTCACAGAGACCTCAAAACAAGGTGAGCTCTCCTGGTCTACTCATATTGAAACTGCATTGGACACATGGGAGAGAGCTCTGGTGCTCTCCCTTCAAGGATTCTCTGTGTCTACCTTGGAGATGTCCCACAGTCCCTAGGGGAGCTGGAGGTGGTCCTGAAGCTGCAATCCATGGAGTAACTCAGAGCCTAGTGGCCAGGTCCTCAGCACATACTGAGACAGCAGCTCTAAGAGAGGCATTCCCTAAAACCAACCAGCTCACGGCCAACTGCAGTGAAAGCAAAACACCAAATACAAGCAGTTCCACATGCCAGCACACTGGGATGATACAGACCTCTGCCAAAAACAAGAAACAAGAGTGATAATTGCAATAATTCCATTGCACCAGGCAGGGACGTGGTGCAGCAGGGCTGGTCCAGTGGTTGGGTGTATAAAACCCTTGGCACAAGGCATCCGACTGCCATTAGCTTATTTCATTTGCCACATATGCCAGGTGAGATAACACAGCCATAAAGATTTCAGTGTCTCTTCTGCTGTCTCTTGGTCCCTCCAACCCAGTTTCTGCTGGTATAAGATGTTCTTACTCTACCACCCTAACAGCATCTCTCCCCAGTGCTCCTTTTGGCATTAATCTTGGTGCTGGTTATCTCCATCCTCCAGGACGAACTGACCCACAGCAGGACCCAGCACCCTATTTTGTGCCCCCCAACATCCTCTCTAAAAGAGCTGATGGAGCGTTTTGGAAGAGCTCAGCATTTCAGATGTGGAGGGAGGCTGAAACCTGAGTCTACCCCTACACCGAAGTGCTACAATGTGATATGGGAAAGAAATGGAAACCCAAGCACATCCTTCTGGCATAGCCCCTGCAGTTTTCTAGGCAGTGAGCCACCATGAAAGTCCAGGTGCTGGCAGCTCCAGAGAACAGTGAACAGTGCATGGAGCTGGGCTGGCAACTCAGCACCCTGACTTTCCATCTGTATCCAACAGTGTCGGACAGCCTTGGGCCAAATGCAATTATCAATCCCTTAAAGTGCTCCTGGGCAACTTTTCCACATGTGGATCTGGCCATGCAGAAGCAACCTCTAGACCTTCACGCCCTGCCAGGCTGCAGGTGCTTTCTGCACCAGGCACTTGCCCTTTGGGCACTGCAAGTTTCCCAAGAGGGAGAAAGTGAAGAGAAAGAAGGATTTGTGCCTTCTGAAACTGCTTTGGCAACATGTTCCGCCAGTGGCACTTGCTGAGGGAGGGCTTATCCAGAAAACACTGCAAACCCAACCCCACGTGTTGCACAATGCGCTGCATAAACCCGACTGCTGGGAGTATTCACTCCCAAACATCTGCCGAGTGGCACAAGCTGAAGCCACACCTTGGAAGTGGAGCTGAGTACCCGTCTCCAGGTGTTATTAATCTCCCAGAGGAAGCAAGACCTCTACCCATCATGGGTAGGAAACCTGGCACGCTCCCCCAAAAGCTTGTGAAAAGCTTTCACCCAAGGTTAGGCTGCTGGTTTGCATCGTCAGCTCACCCCTAGTGGACAGGTAACTGCCTGCTCCTGCCACCGACTGCAGCCTGGGGTCTGTGGGACGAGGAGACCCCTGCCATCCCCCCTGTGCCACCGACGCACACCCCAAACCTGCTGCATCCTTCCCCACTGGGCAGCCCCGGCAGCTGGCAAACTTACCGGCAGCATGGATCCATGGCTGGGATGTGTGTGACAGCAGAGCTGGGTGCGCTGGGAGCAGGGATAGGAGCACTGGGAGCAGAGCTGGGTCCGCTAGGAGGACAGCTGGACGCACGGGGATATGGGGGTGGGAGCACCGGGATATGAGGTTGGGCGCACCGGGAGCGGGACTGGGACCACTGGGAGCTGGGTCCGCTGGGAGCACAGCTGAGTGCACCGGGAGCAGGGTGGGAGAACCGGGCGCAGGAGTGGGCACACTGGGTTACGGGGATGGGCTCACCGGGAGCGGAGCTGGGCGCACCGGGAGCCCCGGGCTGCCGGCGGGGCGCGCACCCGCTGCGGTTCCGGGGTCGGGAGCTCCCGCCCCGCCCCGGCTCCAGCCCCGCCCCGGCGCGGCTGTTCCCGCTGGGAGATGTAGTTCATCCGTCTCCTGCAACCGGCGGGGCCTCTCCGGGGTCTGGGGGTGCCCCGGGAGCACTTGGAGGTGTTGAGTACCCTCTGGGGCACTTGCGGTTTGGCACGGGCCGGGCTGTGCCGAGATGCTTGTGGGCGGGGATGGTTTTTTTCCTGCCCTAAGTGGGGTTTGGGTGCTGCCCCGCAAGCCCCACGTGGCTCTGTACTGGAGCATCCCTCCTGTGGGGACCACAGCCTCACGGGTTTATGACCCACAGCCCACGTGGAAGGTTGTGGATGGTATTCCGTGCTGGTGCTGTGCTCCCGGGTCTTGGTCAGGGAAGGGCATTTCATGCCTGCATCAGTTATCCACTGCTTTCAAATCCCCCTCCTTATTTAGCCTGTGTCCGTGTTCGGCATCCCAGATGGATGGCAGCTCTTCCCGGGTAACTTGGCAAAGCCAAGCATGTCCTAAGCAGCCCAGTGCGAAGCTGATGAATGCGGGTATCAGTGGCTGCTTCTATTTCTGGCTGCGTTACTATGGTCTGAGATCTTTTCCTTGCATGCTTTCTTGGTCTCCAGCTCGTGGGTAGTAGCAGGGTTCCAGCCCCTGAGGGTTGTTCATGTGGCCTCCAGGCTAACAGTGCCTAAAGTTTACCCTCATCTCCCCAGGGACTTCCCTAGTCTGTAGGAAGGGGTCTGAGAGGAATGGTTACTCAAGCTAGTTTTAATGGAAGCTCGTCTTTGCTTTTCATCAGAGTCACAGGTCATAGAGGGCCTCTGATGTAAACTCAGGGCCGATGATACAACTGCCTCTCTTGATTCCTCCTACCACGCTGAAGTTACTTGAGTCCCACCTAGGAGAGCAGGCAAAGTTATCAGGCAATGGGAAGTCAAAACTCCATTGATGAAGAAAATAAAACTTAGCTTCTAGCTTTCCTAGGGGCGAGCAGCAGATGTGTGTGTCCCGATCCACTTTGGTGTGTTTCTTTGGGCACCACAGCCAAAGCAAAGTCTGGGCAGAAGAGCTGAAATTTGCTGTCATTGCCATCTTGGCGAGTTGCTTCCAGTGGGTCTCCCACCCTGCAAACACCCACTTTCTCTTGCACTGTAACTTTCCTAAAACCATCCCCAGTGTCGTGCCAGTCCAGGAAAATCTGCCCATTTCTCAGCTGAGAAGACTGTGAGAAACATTTTGCTGAGGATTAGGCACAGTGAAATGAATAGAGAACCCAGTGGTCCTATTTGTTCTCATTGTTGTTTGGTTTTAGTTTCTGGGCTCAGGTGTTTAAAGCCAATCATGCGTTCTCTGCAAAGCCTGATGCCTAATTTTTGGCTGACGGAGGGGTTGATGCAGTAGGGGAGTGATGGCTAATCTGGTTGAACAGGTCCCCTCTCCCCCTCTGCTTCCCCAGGGATGGAAAAAGCTGCCGCAGCAATGGACACATCCTAAAGGTAAATGTGAGGCTTAAAAGGTGTAGCCAGACCTGCAACAGGTGAAGGACAGGGCTGATTATTGCATAACAAACAGCGTGACCAGGGAACACCTTCTTGGATAAGAAGAACAAACAATGAGAACAGAAAATACAAGAGCAGCACAGGAAGCATTGATGTGGCCTCAAAATCTGGGAGATGCTAAGCTACATGCAACCAGACATAGGGGTGCCAGCAAGATCTCAGATACCATACAGTCCCGAGGACCAGAGGATGAGACTAAACACAGAAACATCTGTCCTATGAGTAAGTTTGGCAACCGCTTCTCCATGAGCAGCAACAACATACTCTGCAGCCCGGCACCTGAACAGTGTCCTGTCATCCCTGGGCACGTCTGCATGGGCAGCACAATGGGACCTGCCTCGCCCTGCGGTCTACAGTCTGCACCACCAGCCCCAGAATAGTCCACTGAGATATTTTGTGTGAAACCTTCATGGAAAGGGAGCTAGTGGATGACTGGCATTAGTTAAAAATAGTAAGATTTCCCCCTAGGACAACTGGCTAGGAGTCCTCCCACCCCCGAACTTGTCTGCACCTAGGGCTCGTGTATGTGGAAGGTGGCTGGGGTCAGCGTGTAGAGGTATACAAGATTACTGTGGGGCTGTAGCTGCAGCACCGAATACTCCTGCAAGAGAGAGAGGAGGTAGGGTGAGTGGTTGCCTTGAGGACAATGTCCATCCCATTCCACCCATGGGAACCCATCCCAGCCTTACAGTCATCTGTCCTGGTACGTGGAAATGCCCTCTGATGAAAGGAATCCTGTCAATGTAGCACTCCATCCCTAGCGGGCAGGAGTGGTGTGCAGAGCAAGGACTGTAGTAGCCCTGGAATGGTCCTTTCCTGACCGCAGCACACACAGGCATCTTTTCAGTGACCACCTCCCTCTCTGCAAGCAAAGGGATAATGAGGATATGGGCAAGGAGGAACAGCCTGCCTGTCATGCAGACAGACACCAGCACAGCTAAGTCCAGGCACAAGGTCAAGGGTAGTTACCTAACTGATCGAGGTAGACATGTTTCAAGGGGCATGGCACAGGTACATTGTGCAGGAAGGTCTCCACCTTTGTCTCCTGCAAGGAAAAATGACAGCCCTTGCAGGATCACCACCCATTCACTGCTGAGCCTGAGGTGCTGGTGGCACCTGAGGTGGAATCAGTTTAGGGGGGTCAGTGGGGCTGGACTCTACCTTGGGCTGGAGGCTGACATAAGAGGTCTGCTTATTCCAGGTTGTGCTGTGGTATGGACCTGTTTTCCAGGTGATCTGTTTGTCCTCGTTGACAACAACTGGGTTGTACTTCTCTGCAATGCAAATGAGAGAGGTGGGGATGTCCTGTGGAGTCAGGGACATGGCAGTGGCTGGCTGGAGACTCTTGAATATTCCTTCTCACCCCCAAACACAATGCCACAGGGCCAAGAGGCACATCAGGGATTCTCCTCCCAGGATCCTTGTTAAGGATCTCTGGTGGAGGTAATACCTACCACTTCCACCCTGTTAGTCACCCATCCCTGCCTATGCACCATTGGTCCTTGGAGACTACAGGATTCTCGGACAGTGTCCCCCAGGCAGCACCTACCACCACAGGCTGTTTAGGGGCCACTGGGGGAGAGAAACCTGGGGACCTGTAACTGGAGGCAAGTTACAAGTGGTGTCCCCCAGGGCTCAGTGCTGAGTCCAGCCGTGTTCAATGTGTTTATCAATGACCTGGATGAAGGCATCTAGTGCTCCCTTAGCAAGTTAGCCGATGATACTAAGCTGGGTGGAAATGTTGATCTGATGGAGGGTAGGGAGGCTCCAAAGGGATCTGAACAGGCTAGACCACTGGGACCAATGGTTAAACCAATGAGGTTTAACAAGGCCAAATGCCAGCTCCTGCGCTTGGGGCACAACCACCCTGTGCAGCTACAGACTAGGGGAAGTCTGGCTGGAAAGCTGCCTGGAGGAGAAGGACCTGGGGGTGTTGGTTGGCAGTGACTGAACATGAGCCAGCAGTGTGCCCAGGTGGCCAAGAAGGCCAATGGCATCTTGGCCTGTATCAGAAATGGTGTGACCAGCAGGTCCAGGGAGGTTATNGCTGGCCTCTTCTCCCAAGTGACAGGGGACAAGACAAAGGGGAATGGCCTCAAGCTCTGCCAGGGTAGGTTCAGGCTGGACGTTAGGAAAAAAAATTTCACAGAAAGGGTCATTGGGCACTGGAACAGGCTGCCCGGGGAGGTGGTTGAGTCACCTTCCCTGGAAGTGTTTAAAGGATGGGTGGACAAGGTGCTGAGGGGCATGGTTTAGAGATTGGTGGGAATGGTTTGACTCGATGGTCTGAAGGGTCTTTTGCAATCTGGTGATTCTGATTCTATGACCTGCAGACTCCCTGGGACATGGACAGTGTCAGTGAAGGAATGAGAGTGGGTGGCTGCAGCAAAGCCACAAGTGTAGATGTTGAGAGAGGGTCCCTTCACCACTGATGCAAAATGGGGGGGTGAGTAGAGCCACTGTCAGCATCCTCGGCTCTCCAGCCCCATGGGGATATTCCTTGTGTGATGCAAGGGTGCACCTGGGAGTCCGGCAGTACATTCAGTCCTGGTCAGACAGTACTTCTCAGGCCGGTGGGAAGCAGAGTTGTTGGCATGCTTGTAGTACTTCTCAGGCTCACCTTGGGTCATCGCGTTTTCCTGTTGGCTCAGCGTTAATCCCTGTGGACAGCAGGGAAAGACACTCAGGCCATGTGGCAGTGCCTGCCACCACAGACCCTGGGGCACACCGTAAAGCTGATTACCAGCAGTGTCTAACACTGGAGATCCAAGCATCAAGCCCTGCTTTGCAGTGGGTGGGCTGAGGGGCTGTAGCAGCACCGTGATCACCCCCCAAAGCTTTCTGCTCACATGAAACTAAGGGGCAGAGGATGGCCTGGCATCATGGGCTCCATCCTCTGCGCACCCAGTGTGTCCGTAGGCATTTGGGTGTTTTTTGGGGTGGGAGATGGGGTGAGGTCCCTGGGGCTGCTGGCTGTGGACCCAGCAGACGTTGGGAAGGGAGTTATGGGACAAAGCCAGTCTCCTACAGCTGACAAAGCCCAGGACGGCTGGGGTCTTGTGGGGCAGACGGGTGCCTTGGTTTCATGAGCCATTTCTGTCCCTGCACAGCGCTGACATCCTTCCCCATGCCCCCTGCTGGTTCCCTTGTTATAATGCACACACTAACAAAGCTGCAAGAGACGAGCTCTTGGCCTGTTCTCCCAAGAGACAGGGGACAGGACAAGGGGTAATGGCTTCAAGTTCCGCCAGGGGAGGTTCAGGCTGGACATCAGAAAAGAAATTTTCACATAAAGGGTCATTGGGTGCTGGAACAGGCTGCCCAGGGATTTGGTTGAGTAACCTTCCCTGGAGGTGTTTAAAAGATGGGTTGGTGAGGTGCTGAGGGACATGGTTTAGTGGTTGATAGGAATGGTTGGATTTGATGATCCTGGGAGTCTTTTCCAACCTGGTGATTCTGTGATTCTGTAAGCTAGTGTGTGGGGTGCTTCCTGTCAGAGCCTGCACACTTGTTAGCCTGTATGGGAAAAGCTGCATGTACACAGTATACTTTACATCCCACAGACACCTCCTATAGTAAGGCCAAGCTCAGAGATACCCTCCTCCTCCAGAAACAGGGCTCAGAGAGGTTTTATAGTACTCAGATCTCCCCCTAGCCCACCAGTCCCCTGCCATGGAGGCCTCCCTGCATGTGGAGCTGAGCCAAGCTTGGCGTCTGGTCTTGGAGTAGGTCTTACAGCCATCCCATCTCCCCTCCCTTGCCACTGTGATGCTCAAGCAGCAGCCCTGGACTCAGCCCTTCCACTGCCTTGGTTTCCCTTTCCCCAATGGATCCTACCCTCTGCGCACTCTGAAACCTAATGATGGATGGGGCTCCTGTGTGAGATGTTGTGCTGACGACTGCCTGACATGTGAGCCCACGGGCACCATGAGGGGACAAGAAGCCTGTGAGCACAAGCCATAGGATGTTAAATATTTGCCTACCAGGGAGCACAACCTCCTTCCCCACCAAACACAAGCAGGAAGGCACCCCGTAAGTCCCCATGCTACCCCTCTGCTGGGCACCAAGAATTCCCAGCTGGGTTAAGGTAGAAGCTTCCTCCTCCTACAGTATTTACCTTTGTCACAAACTTGTTTGTGTCCCAGACCTGGTAATAGACATGGTCATTGATTGTTTTCCTGATGGTGCATGGTGGGCAGTAGTGGTCAATGTAAGTGCTGATGGGGGTCTTGTATTTTCTTGAGAAGAGGAACATGGTGCTTCAACCCGCTGGGACAGGAGTGCTCAGTGTTCTGGAGGGTCCCAGGGCTGCCCCAGTCAGCGGCACTGCATGGGGCTGGAAGCTCCCAATCCACAAAGGAAAGGGGAATTGGTGCCACTGCCCTGCCAGCCCACAGTGGTGGTGATGGATGGTGATGTCACAGTGTGGGAACAGGGAGATTGATGGTTGCCAGTCCTGCAGCTGTCCATCCAGTCATAGCAGGTCCCGGGATAAGACAGAGTAATTACTGTCAGCATCCCTGTGTGGATGCTGCTGCACTCTCCCGGCTCTATCCAGGCTTTGGGCTCCTTCCCCTCCTGCAACCACTTTAAAAATAGTAGGAAACAGTTTCAGTGGGTCCTAGTCAAGACAAATTTATTTTGGGAGGTGCAGTAGCAGTGACCATGGATTCTCCAGCTCCTCTCTTTCATGCTTCCTTGGAAATCCTGCTGGGAAAACCCAGCTGTGTGTACACAGCACCGCACCAGTGCAGCCAGTCCCCAGGGCATGGTACCAAGCACTGCTGTCCCAGCCTGCTGGTGTAGCCAGGAGAATCCTTGCCTGCTCTGTCTCCCCTTTTTAATTAAAAAAGCTGAATTCAGGTGATTGGATGTGGCTTGTTTGCTCTTCTGTCCAGGATGATCAGCTCTGCAGTCAGTGAGCGGTCCTAACCCATCTCAAGCAGCAACTGGGTTATGACAGGCAGGGATTTGCATGAACTGGGTTTGACTTTGCCCAAGCTGGGGAGTCAAGCAGAACCTCCTGCCCCTGCAGAAAACCCTCTATGGCCTGGCTTGTCACACTGTGCCAACTCAGAGCCCCGCTCTTCTCCTAAGGGCTCTCTTTCAAAAGCCCAGTCACTCTGCTGCCACATTTTTGGAGATGACCAGTGAAAACCCATGTCACTCTTGGCAGGTTGGATGCCAACCCACCCCCCTGAAGGGCTGCTGAGCCTTGCTCCATTTGCTGTGGGGCTGGGCCACCTAGGGCACTCAAAAGCCTCCAGGTAAACATGATTAATGCAATGTTAGAGCTGAAATGAAGAAGAGCTGTCAGTGATCTTCACACCCTGCTGGTCTGTTGAACTCTGCGCAGGCCCTCCATCATCCCCTCCTGGAAGCCAGTGGGAAGCTGGAAGGAGAGGGTGGACACTGGGGGTGCCTGACCCCACTGCCCCTCAGCTCCATTGCCTTGGAGCACCCCAGGGCATGGATCTGGGGAGCACTGCTCTGCACAGAGGTGGAGTCCAAACCTTTTGGCTGGGGGGATGTCTCACCCTGCACCTTGCTGGCTGCCAGCATAAGCCAGTGCCCCCCTGCACTAGTCCCCAGGGTTTGCAGCTGCTAGTGTTCAATGCTAATATCAGTGCTCTTGTGCCAACACCATGAAGGGGCAGAAATGGCTGCAGTGATGGGGAAAACCTTATTTCACCCATCAGTGTTGTACAGATGCACACTCCTTCCTACTGCTGTCACAGCCCAGGTGCAGGGGCTGGGTCCAGCCTGCATGCTTTTATTCTGTCTTGGTGAGGAGCAGTGTTTCCCAGATCTTGGCTGGGGGCTGGCTTGCCCTGGCAGGTGCCCTGGCACACCAGCCACTTCTACTGGGCCCAAGCAGGCTGGAATTTGCCATGGCATGAAGGCAGGAACCCCCTGATTTCAGTACCCATGACTGCTGGGGGCTCAGAGGAAATGGAGCAGTTCATACCCCCTCACCTCAGTTCACTCAGATGAGAAAGGCTGGCAGGCTGGTTTTCATACATATGCTTTTTAATATCATTAATTCTGTTACACTACACACAACCAGTAACAATGATAAATACTGCAATGGAAATGTTAAAAAAAATATTATACATGTTTCATGGTTTTGAAAAAAATCCCGTATTTTTAAAATAAATTAATGCATAAACCCAAACCAAACCACAACACAACTGATCTGTTTAAGGCAATACTCTACGCGGACAGGAACAGAAGTACAAGTGTGCTACATGTTCTGAACAGGAAAAACAAGGAAAAGAAAACCCATACAAGATGCAGATTGATGCTTTGGAGTGAAAAAACTCCCCAAACCAGATAATAAAACCAATGGCCAAGTTAAGTGCAGCATTAATACACTCTGCATGTCAAATGATTAGCAGGTTCCTAATATCGACTAAGGTCAAGCTACAACAAATTTATCTTCCTAATTAAAAGGTTATTTGGGTCAAACCCTACATTTAATTCTACTTTGCATTTGGTTGTTTCAGCTATGCTTCACTATATGCAAGGACAGATGGAAATTCATCTCCTGCTCTTGAGATGCAAAGGTCAGGAGGTCTCTTCTCCTGAAAGATATTTCCATTAAATACATCCAGAAAGGATTTTGCTTTTGGTGATCCTGAAATGTGTCCTGCTACCTCCTCCCCTGAGGTGCCAGGCACCACAAGGGGAAAGAAGACCTGGGAAGCCTTTTCTTGGGTTGATTTTTTTTCCAAGCTAAGGACACAAAATGGAAGTGCAGATTTGATCTGGACTTTGAGGGGTGCTGTTTTCCTATCTGTCAGAACTGTCTGTCTGGAGCCTGATGGAAATAGTTTGCCAGCATGGGAGAATCCAGCCTGAATTTAGGTTCTGGATACAGCCACAATATTAACATTGCTGCAAAGCTCTATACCTGCCCAGACAGACAACGAGCCCCAATTATTAATGCAGTCCAGAACTTGGCCACTGGAAGGTGGACAATAGTCATAATGCCAAAAAAATCCCCCTCTCTATAAAAAAGAAAATAAAAGGGACAGTAGCCACTCCCTGTCAGCTTCCTCCAGTGAATCCCCATCCTACGGAAGACTGGCAGTGCCAGATTTCACTAGCATCTTCCCAGTACATTCCCAGTAAGGTGCATGTCTGTGAGGTGCTGCCAGGGGTCAAAGAAGCTTCCTGGAACACTGCTGGAGCTTCCAGTACTGCCCTGTTACAATGTGAGGAGGAAGCTATGGTACCCAAAGAAAGAAACCCAAGTGGAGATTCAGGAATTAAGACCTGTGATGGCCAACAACTTTCTGGACTGCCCTGGGTTCAGGTGGGAGAGGGGGATGCAGAACTGGGCCAAGTCACTTTGGTGCAACTGCCTCTGATGCTGATCACTAGTGAGTAGGGCAAGGGGGAGGAAAGACGATGACTGATTTGAGAAAAGAGGAGTGGAAGGAGGACGTGTGCAATATAACAAGGCTTGCGATTCTAGGACTAACCACTGGACATGGATACTGAAGATTACCTGTGACAACTAGCTATCCTTCTATCGTCACTGCTCCTTCCCCCACTTCCTCGTCTGATTCTTCTTCAGTTTGGGAAGCTGTGGCTGCTTGATATGATGTTCAGTGCTCACTCTCCCACCTCAGTCTTCGCACAGAGTGACTCAGCTACGTGATGTACAATGAGGTCTGGAAGCCACACGTTAGGCACAAGCAACTTGGCATGCAAATGGTGCCTGCTTTCAGACCCTTCAGAAAACTAGTTAAAGGTGGCACATTTCCTTCTTTATTAAATAGAAGGTTCAATAACCTCTATGGAAGGAGTAAAAATGGTTAAAAATATGCAAAAAGGACAGGAAGGGGACACACACCAACTTGCTGATTTTTTTCCCTTGCAAAGACTCTGCAAGTCTTTCTCTCTGCAGAACCACAGCCCTACCAGCGAGTCTTACTGCACCCTGCCCCGGCACAGCAAGAACACAGCCAACAGGTATCCCACTTGTGCCTTTGCTGCAGGTCTCCAGCCCACACTAGGAGCAAGTCTAGGACCTGGTGCTTGGGTCCCAGCCCTGCTGCAGCACCAAGACTGGCAGGGTAAAGGCAGCTGCCTTGGCTTGCTGAATCACACCAAGGTTTTACACTAGCCTGGTGAACGCTCAGCCCCACAGCCTTCAGATGGGTGAAATCTCAGTCTGCTTTCTGGTTTGCCTGCCATCACGGTTGTTGGGCCTCCCACTGGTCTGACATTTCCCTTGGGTTTGCCTCAGGACAGAGATAGCTACGAGCTGAACACAATTGTAGCTTTTCTGTGGAAAGAGACTGAGCAAAGAAATCTGTGAGCTGGGAATGGAGATGAAGGTGATAGAAACCAGAAGGGCCGTCATGAAGAGAGCTTGTCCAAGTTTTCCAGCTTTCTCCATGCATCTGTATTACATGTCTCAACAAACTGTCTGTCTCCCAAAACACTCAGACTCCAGGAAGGTTGGTAACAAATGAAGTAGCAGCTTTTTTTTCTTGCAGAAGCAAGAAGACAGCCTGGCAGGAGAGCAGTGCTTCCTGATGAGCTCATCTGGGGCAGCTGGATGGGCAACCAGGGTAGAAATACTGTTCCAGGAGGGTTAACATCTCAGCAGGTAATGGGACTTAACTCAGCACGGTCTTCAGTGGCCTTTCCTTTTCCTGGTGTCTACTGTGCTGGCTTCTAGTGACAAGTCTGAGACAGTTACATTTTAATGAGGCTTCTGTGTACCTTCCACTACTTGATGTAATCCCACCACCTACATCACCATTTGTTTCTATGGAAATCACTTCACAGACCAGGCAGAACCAGCGAGGCAGGCTCTTTCCAGGAGCGAATCGCCATCTTTTGTTGGGACAGCTTTTTAGAGAAAAAAGAAAGGCTTGGAGCCACTGCCAGTGGCAAATGGGTCTGAGAAGCAGTGGGAAGAGCTGCTCTCCACAAGCACTAGGGAAAGCTGCAATCTGTCCTGGCAGTATCTGTGCTGCTCGGTGACATGGCTTGCTACGTGGTGTATAGGCCCTGGTGCTCCCTGTAATCTCAATTAGTTGCCAAATTTTGCCCCTCCAATAATCTGTGTACTCAGCTAGGCAGCATTTGGCTGCTGTGATCCTGGGGGTCACAGCAATGTCAAGGGGTGCAAAGGAAAGGATGTAGATGTAATTTTTTGGAAGCAATGCAGCAGGCTCAGCTGCACAATACATGGAGTTAAAATTATGGATGCCAGCTCCTGTAACAAACCTGCATTAATCTGTATGTAATCCCAGGTCAAAAACTTTTCCTCTATGCTAAATTGTTGGCCTGTCTGCTTCAAGTCTTGTGTCTCTGTAACAGGCATTTTTTGAAAGGTTTGGAGCAACCTCTCTCACTGGAAAGCCTTGAAAGGAAGTAACAACCATTCCTCCTACAGGTGAAAAGCCCCTTAAAGATGAAGATCTTTCCATGCCTTCCCTTTAGGCTCAACCAAGCCCAGTTTGCCCCACGGCACTGACCATATGTGCAGTTGTTTTAAGCCTGTGCTTGCTCAGCCAAACAGCAGCCAGGTGACAGAATCTTCTTTATTTTAGGCAGGAGTGGCCATACCCCCTGTGAGCTTGAAGAGAGAATGGAAAAATAAAGGGCCAGGTAAAACTGCCAGTTTCTACCCTCACACAATTACGCGAATGCTAAAAGAGCATGAAACTGGTGTGGGAATATCCTAAATGAGCCCATCAGTGCTCTTTTCCCTCCCATCAGCCTTCACTATCCCATTTGTACTCTTAAGTTCCTTAACTCTGCTAGCAGAGGATGGTGCTGTTGGGCCACCAAATGTTCTTACAAGTTCTATGTGTCAGCAGGCAGACTGAGAAGCCGGTTGTATGACAGCCAGCTGCCAAGTAACTGGGAAACACGTCTGTGCCAAACATCTTCCCCCAAAGCTGTTTAATTTCTCTACTAACCTCCATCCCACAGCCTTCTGGCACATGCAAGCAATATCAGAAGCTGGTAAACAGAAGGAAAGCAGAGTAGGACTTTGAAAATATGCATAAAATTTATATAGCATGCTTTTTGCACCTTGCTTGCAGAGCTATCCTATCAGTGGTGAACATCACACACTTTCTGTGCAGGGTGGTGGTAGCGTCTTGAGAAGGCAGGTTTCTTTCCTGTACTGCAGAAGACAATGAATATCAAGAGTGGATGTGACTTGCCTGAGTGTACCAGAGTAAACATGTACTATGTACTGGGGGCATCAAGGTACCCCAGATCTCACACGTGTGCTCCAACAGTCTAGCACACTCTCCGCAGTAGCATTTGATTGTGGTGCCAGCTGAGGGATGGTGTTTCTGGTGTCCATATACAAAAGCAAGATTTGCTTTCTGCTGGTATCAGCATTGCACTGAGATGGATTCGCCTGGATAATTAGCATCTGTCCTAAGCCAAGACAGCACTTGAGAACCTTTGCAGTTACTGCTCGTTTTCCTTTTCCTGTTGTCATATCTGGTGCCCAGCTGCATCCTTCCTCTCTTCAAAAGCATTTTCATGTTTCTGTTCGAGTCACATACAGGGCACTGTACTTTTCACACCTCCTGAATGCCACTGAACAGCTTGCAGGTCAGCCTGAGGACAGACTCTGCATGGAGAGGAAAGGATTCCACTTAGGACTTCCAACCAGTGTGTCAGCCACCACACTGCTGAGCAGAGCGGGTGCCTCATTTGGGGAAAGGAGCTGGAGATAGAAACCAGAAGCAGCTAAGTCCATCCCGTTGATGGGAAAGCATCCTAAAGCCCCTTTCAAGATCCATGCAGCAGGCTTGCTTGCCTGCTTTTGCAGTTGCAAGGCATCTACAGGCAAGACAGCCAGAACAGCATAGCAGACTAAATGGCCAAGTGTAGATGTTGGGGGTAGACATGCAGCAACGTCAGACGTGATCTGGTGGTTCTTCCAAGGGTTGGCTTCAATACATGTCTGACAAGATACCAAATAGGCCTCCAGAATGGTTGCCTGGATGTCAGCCTCCTCACAGCCAAAGTTTATTTACAAACACCAGAAAAGTAGACTAGACTATGCTATCTAAAGACCTTCTGCAACACTAGGAGGATATTCCTCTTCACACAGACATCTAGAAATGGGGAGTTCGCAGACCACAGAGACAAGAGTTGAGAGCTGAGGCTCTGGAGTTCAAAGCAAGCTCACATTAAAGGGCAAAATTAGCATCTGATAAAAGGAAAGGTCTTCATCAGGTAATTTAGTGATTGAAATTGCATGAAACCCTAACTAAAAGCCAGTCTGGCTTTAGGAGGCATCAAACGCAAATTTCTTTGTGGAGGTAACAGCATCAATATCCTTAAATCCTGTTAGTGTGGTAATTTAGATGGACAGTGACACAGCCTTTCATACTCCATGGTGCTTTTCCCCTTGGTATTCTGTACAACTTTGGACTGAAAATGGGGCCTGAGAAGACCATCTGGTTTGGTGCAAAGACTGGAACAAGGAATGATTTGCTTTCCTGTGTGCAATCTACATTTAGAAGAGTGCGCAGGACCTTGCAGATTTCAGGGCTTTATAATGCTGCAACAGAGACTCAGGGTCTGTGCTCTTTGCTTTGACCCTCTCCAGGCATGGTGGCAGAGGCTGGTCTAAGGAAAGCTGTGCCAGAATGGCCACGTTATCTGTAAACCTTCCCAGGAGGTCACCACAGTGTAACCTCCAATGTGGGCACAAGGAAAATCTAGTTGAAGCAAAGGACTGAACATGAGACCAGACAGAGCGAGCCAGCCCAGTCTGCAGCTAATACACACTGACAGGCTGTCCACCTTATTCTGTAACAAGCCAACAAAACCACCGTGTGGTCACAACCTACTTAAAGGGGCTGTGATTCAGAAGGGTTAGTGTTCAGTTTTCTCTGATAGCCACATGTGCATTGCCTTAATTCATTCAGCCTTTCTGATAATGACCCTCCACAGCTAAGTACTTTCCCAACCCATTCTACTTTATTCCCCTAATAAAACATATGAACACAAAGCATAGAGAGGAGAAGCCAAAAAATAGCCATTTTACGGTCCTGTACAGTCACGCCAAACCAGCTGTTGATGCAACCAACTCCTCCTGTGTGCCAAGAAAAATACTTGGCTTGAGCTTCCACCTGTATTTGGAGGAAGCACTGGTGTAATATTTAAATTCATCTCCCTCCCTAAAGGACTGTGCTAAAAGCAGATGCGTATCACACAATGCAAAGGGCTGAGGGCAGCTGCAGTACTGGGGAATGCCTCAGGGTATGTGGCAGGCAAACCCCAGCAACAGGGACAATAAAAGGACTTGATCATGGTGCCATGTGGCAGCGGTTATCAGGGAAGGTCTGTCCTTCAGAGGGGAGGTTGTTAAACCTGGGAGATACAGTGTCATCAAGCCTCATTCTGTCTTAGACTGAATGTGATGTCAGTATGACGGAGATCTGTGGGACTTGCAGTCTTCCATGGATGATGCATGTAAACAGATGCCTTGTTGCTCTAGCAGGCACACTGAAATGTTCCAAGCTCCTGAGCAAGGGCTGCAGGAAAGGCTGAGCTTGTGCAGCCCAGCTGGAAGGCACAGAGACTGACCCAGGAGGATAAAAGTGATGAAGAAGTTGCATGATAGCAATCCCAAACTGCAATGTCCCTCTTTAGAAGAGTGAAGATCTGAAGAGACTTGGTCATCTCCCATATGATTTGGTTTGACCACAGTGTTTCTGTTAGGTTTAGACTACACTCTCTATTAAAAACCAACTCCTTAAAGAATATTTTTTCCCTGTTATCTTTCCCTCTAAGCAGCGTTGTTAGAACTCTTCCTCTGCATCCAGACAACTTGCTAAAATCTTCTTGATCTAGCAATGCAGAGGAAAGCAGGCACAGGAAGGAAAAAGTGAAACATGATGCTTTGTGCTTCTTTAGAAACATTCTGGAAATATTCCCCATCAGCATCACCAGGTGGTGAGAAAGGGAGAAGAACTCATTGGAGGAACACTTCCTAGATGAGCTGGTAAGTCAACCAGCACTTTTGCCGAGGAGGTGAGGATGCTCAGTCAACCGCACCACTCAGTCCTCTTTCTATGGCCTGGAGCCAGGGTGGCAGTGGGCTGTTTTGGGGTGGTGGTGGGGAAAATATAGCTTTAACAGCAACCCATACAAGCTAATGAATAGTAAGGCCCAGGAATCTTGCGTGCCTGCACTTTTGCTCATGCTGTGGATGGTATCATGCTTTGCACTACTCAGGATGTTAAGTAAATTTCCCAGTCATGAAGAGGATTTCTTAAAGACTCAGCGCACTTCATGCAGATTTCAGATGGGGAATCTGTCTGTTACGGAGGAGCTCAGGCTCTGTCTTGTGACTTAGAAATTCTGATGGGCAGTTCAGAATAGCTCTCGCTTTCCTGGTAGGGCAGGGAAACACAGAGTTGTGCCTGTGGCAAAAGAATTCAACACTGAGAAAAATGCCAGCCCATCCCTTGCCTGACCTCTCCCTATGCTGAAGCCAGCAGTGTAAGAATGGCCAGAGAGAGAACACATTTCCTAATTCCAGAAATTATTCTGCATTCAAAACAACCTGCTGGTGATCTGGCAATTCACTCCAGCAATCTAATGTAATGTCAGGTTTCCTGACTATTCCAAAACCAAATAAACATGGTTGCACCTGACATGGGATAGTGCTAACACCTCGCCTGGTTCACAAGTGGGCAGAGATGCAATAAACAGAAGTTTCCTCTCACTTATTTTTTTTTTTTAGCTGAAGTTGTTCATAACCCTGTTGTGGCTGAAAACTTCCCTAAAGTCTGACACTACCATGCAAATGCCTTCAGTATTAACAAATCTCTCCCACAGGTACCAAGAGATGCAGTGTCAAGAAAATATCAACAATTGAGCACTGCAGAAGTGTGCTTTCTTCAATTAGCTTTTCCAGCACTGACCTTCAGACTGTACAGCTCTAGTCTTGTCTCATTTTTATTTAGTTGCACCAAGTTTAAGATTTTTTGGAAGCAGATAGGAATTAAGTATAGGCTGAAGTCAGTATACGTGACTGGACTGAACATGGTAGTATGGTGTTCTTGGGCAAGAACCGAATCCCTTAAGACTAAAGATGAATTGCAGATTGAATCTGATGTGTTTGGTAATAACTAATGTGGAGCTAAGGGTAGACTGCATTGGATATGTGACTCAACTGCTCTAGCTATTACTGACTCACGGTGAAATACCACGTATTTGTCTTCTTTTTAAGTGAATGAATTGTGACGTGCTAGTCCTTGCTAGTCTTGCCATAAGAAAGGATGCTCTGCTCTATCCCCATTCCTATGCCCATGTTACAATTTCATTTTGGTTATGCAAATGAAGAGTTTAGTGAATAAATTAAGAACTGACCACCTCTCACTGGTAAAACTCCCTGACACCTCAGACTCATCCCTGATCTTGCATATGGATTGATTTCAGTGGGCAGGATTACCTACAGTCCCATCTGACCCTTCCAATTTTGGAACAGACACCTAACAAAATATCCCCAGTGTCTACACAAACCAAGGAGGTATCTCTGGACCTGCATTTGCTCTCCAGACCAGTCAGTTCTGCCAGGCACTGCCTGGCACTTTGAGCAACTTCTTTTTTGTTTTAACTGTAGTTTAAAATAACTTATCAACCAATCATAAAATGAATTTTTTGGTTTCTCTTGGCTCCATGAACACAAGGAGGTGCACATCCTACCATAGGAGGAAGCAACGGCTGTTAAGTTTTACAGTTATAGTGGATAGCACTGATCACAGCCCGCCGGCCTCACTACTGGATGTGACAGGCGGTGGAGGAGGTGGCTTGGCAACACATGCAGGTAGGGTTGACCGATTTAGGGGGGATTAGGTCAAGGTCCTCGTCATCTGGGATCTCATCTAACCGGTACCCATCTTTTAGCAGCTGGATGTTCAAGTCTTGGTTGATCTGCTGCAGACAAAGACACACACAGTCAAACACTGAACAGTTCTTCCTTCTCAGGGCCAGAAGGTGAAGGAGGTCCCTTATTCTGGAATATATTTCCCCATCATCATCAGCTGCCCCACCAATGAAAGAGTCACCGTTGTTGACCACAGGGGAGGCCTGCCTTCTCTTGTTCTAGTACCTTCCAAAACAGGGATATCTAGAGTGAGATATTCCAGAATAGCAAATTGATGCACTATTTTATTCTGGAATAATCTTTTTTCCATGGAGACAAATGCCCATTTAAAGTAATGTAACAATAATAATAATATTAAACCACTGCCAGCTAGGCAGTCCCTCCTCTCAGTCTGGGGCACACTATAGCAGCTGAAAGGCAGTAAAGCCTCTTGGCTCTTTGTAATCTCAGACTCAAGTGCTGTCTGACCAGATCTGGGTGAACAATACATCATCATGGCCCAGAGATGGCCCAGATTCTTTGATCTGGTAGCTGCTTTTGGGGTTTTTTCTCTATGTTTCAGAGGTATTTTGTGCAAGAAAGGAATACAAGGGGTAAGAGTTCCCAGCAGTTTGTATGGAGATTGACTGTTTAGCACTCTGGATGTAAAATCAGATTTCTCAGAAGCATTTGCCAAAGGCTGAGCAACTGATTCAGGAGAGAGCTTGGGAATATAATCAGAAACAACACAGCCTCAGCTTCTAAGCTTCCTGCCTTTTCTCTTTGAAAAGGCAAGAATTTGTATCTGCAAGCCTTCCCTGGAATTTCTGTCTCCTCCAAGTAAACATGGACTGCGTGACCCTAACCGTCCCAAGAACTGGAAATCACAGCACACCCTCATATCCTTTATTTGCATCCTTGGCAAGCATACGGTTGCTGAGCTGGCATGACAAGTTGATGCTTTTACACTGCATCAGCCAACACTGCAGGCCTGAGTAGAACTGGGAAAAGCTTGAGTGGAGCCAAAGGTGGCTGTGAAAACAGCCAACAGGCAGATCTGTGTCTGCACCACAAGCAGTATGGGGATGGAGCCAACTGGATTACCAGAGGAAAAAAAGGGAACGTGACATAGTTTCTGCCATGGCCCCTTTCAGGCTCACAGAGTCTACATCACTGGTAAATTTCTTGTGTAGCCATTTTTGGCACCGCAAGGCTGCTCTAAGCTACTTCTGACTGCTCTGCTATCAGTGTTCAGGGCAAGGATGGCAGGAAAAAGTATAACTCACCTCAGCTGACGAGTATCCCGAGGAGGAGTATCTGGACATGTCAAAGTCATCATCACTGTGGGGAAGGACAACATACACCAAAGAAGGAAATGGTTAGAGAGACCTGTATTCCCTAGTTAGCCCTATCCCTCTTGTGCTGTGAAGCTGTCTTTTAAATGCAGGGAAGTTACATCAAGGGAGTGTGGAGAGCAGCTTTCATCTGTGACCCTCAGACATTTACACGAAAAAGCTCTTTACTTATGTCTCTCCCTCCTTGTTAACACACAGAGATCAGTTACGGCACATACTGAAAAGAGCACAGCAAGGAAGAGCACGAATGGCCTGCAAGAGTGGTTTCAGCAGGTTTCAGCTTCAGTGCGGCACAATGGCATGAAAGGTCACTTGCACTGTCACGGAGATCTTACTAACACTTTGCATACCTGTCCGTATCCAGGGCTACCAGGGGTTTTTCATCTGGACTCTGGTCTAATGACGAATAGCCCTTATTGGGAACGACGAGCCTGAAATAATAAATGTGGGCCGTTAACATTATGTCCATAAGAGTTATAGGATAGACAGGCTTTTCCCATTTCACTTGCAAGTCCTCCCTTATTGGTGAAGACATTTAAATGGGTGCAATTCAGAAGAAGGAAGCTGTGTCTCCGCGTAGCTTAGGGCAGTTTCACAGGGATGAATACTGGACATGCCCTGGGAGCATGTTCCTCCCTAGAAAGAAAAGCAGTAGGGACACTCCACACTTCATTCTGGTGAACTTGTTTGGCTGGCACTGCTTGTCAGATCACATTGCTCAATTTTGTGTTGCTTCTTTTTCCTAGTAATGAGTTCCTGACACTAGCAATAAGTAAATAGGAGAAGGAGGCTGGAAGAAAGCAGACATTCAGTGTTCCTAATATTCTACTACAAGAAATCAAGGATGTGGTCTTTTTGCCCGAGTCATTACCCAGTCCCCCACAACACAACACTTCTGAGGTCTCAGTCCTAAATTTAGTAATACAAGAAATATGAGCTAGCGGGTGAAGCATCAGAGACCAGTCAGACTAGTACTTTTAAAATCCTGTTATTTTATAATCACTTTCACTTCATCAGAAGTGTTACAAAGGCTGACCATGACTCTGCACCTTTAATTGCTTGAAAGAGTTTGACAGTTGAATATATATGCTTCAGAGCTTCTAGGATAAGGGAAATGCATTAATACAATGATATCTAGTTCACAACAGATTTATTTCATCCATAAAAATGCACAAAGACAGCAGACTCAGGGAGAGTAAAAAATATCAAATGTCATCACAAAGCAGGTATATAAGTTTATGACTAGCTGTATTTTCTTACTGTGTTCAGTGAAACTCAAGATTAATGAAAATAATTTTTAAATTGATGTAGAATGGAGAGTCTGGAGGAGGCTGATGGGAGACCTCACCATCCTCTACAACTACCTGAAAGGAGGTTGTAGCAAGGTGGGCGTTGGTCTCTTCTCCCAAGTGTCAAGCCAAAGCATGAGAAGAAATGGCCTCAAGTTGTACCAGGGAAGGTTTAGATTGGGTATTTAAGGAAAAATGTCTTTACTGAAAGAGTGGTGAAGCATTGGAACAGGCTGCCAAGGGAAGTGGTGGAATCAATATCCCAGGAGGTGTTAAAAAATGCGTAGACACAGCACTTTGGGATATGATGTTGGGCTGATGGTTGGACTTGATGATCTCAGAGGACTTTTCCAGCCTTAATGTTTCCATAATTCTATGACTTTCCAATCTGCTGCACCAGAGGACTGGAGAAAATGGGATCCGCTTGGAACATTCAATACCCTTTCTCGTAGAACTGGGATGGTCCTTCTGCCCCTAAAGCATGTAGGAAGAAAGTAAAGGAGCAAAGATGTCTGGAACTGATGCTGTGATCTGGCAGCAGCAGCTTGCCCATGCAGATACCAGAAGTACTGACTTTCATTCCCACTCTCCAGTTTTCAAGTCACAGTTCCATATATACCCACTGATGGCTGTTGCTGTACCATGAGTGAACAAACCACTACCAGGGGACCTGGAAGAAGAATGCTTTGTGGTGATATTACTTGATTAAAAAAAATCAATACATCTTTTTCTTAAGAAATGTCTTTTTACTTAATAATACAGAACTTCAGTTTTTCTGCAGCAGACAAAAAATGTGATAACGTCTCTATCCCAATTGATGTCTTTCCCTCACATTTGGATTTTCCTTATTTTCACTTCCCACTGTCCTTGGAACAAAGCTGGGTAGCAGTCATAGCTGCTTTCATCTGTAGTTGTCCCAATAGGAGCTTCTTGTCTTGGTGTTTTTGAGATAAGTTATGACACGAATCTGAGTTTAGGTAATCCTCAAAGTGGACTGCAATATTTGGCTGCATCCAAGTGGTGTGGATGATGGTGTGGGCTCTGCCTGTGCTCATAGTAAGTGAGTGAGCGTCACCCCAACCTTGTCCATGTTTTTTATTTGCTCTTAGAGAGACTGAGTGTGTTATGGTTCCCAGATTCTTTCACGTCATCTCTGTTCCAAGAAAGACCTAATGGTGAAGAAAACCTGGTACTAGAGACTGGATGTCAGAAATTCATCCAGAAAATATAGAGGAACAGAAGCCTTGGGGAAAGAGCAGGAGATGAGAGGCAATGTGGAGGAGACTAGGAGAGGCAATGCGGTTTGCCTGAACAAAGCAAAACATTTGATGAAAATAGCAGAACTGTTAAAAAGGGGGAAATGCTTTTAGCTTATTCTCCTCCTGCACAGACCAGAGGAAGCCAACAATTCAGACTTAAAGAACAACTATAACCTGGACATTTTGCAGTGTGTCCCACTGGAGTACCTGAAATTATACTGCAACTGTTATATTGTGAAAAGAAGCTGCTTGAGCAAGCTTGTGGTATTTCTACCCTCCTGGGGTCACCCTGTTTGTGGCAAGACAGATTGAATCATTCTGAGATATTACTAGGGCTGTGTTCATGGTGCAGCTTGGTTCCCATAAAGCCAAGGGAGCTTGGGGATAAAGAGACATGGGTCAGCAAGACCTGATGTCAAAGACTTCGTAGGCATACTGGAACAATGAAGGTTGCTAAAGCAATGCCTGCAAACCTCTGTTTCACAGAATCCAAAGGATGCTTCTAAGACGTGTGTGAAAAGTAATTCAGCAAAGCAAGCAAAGCAAAATCCCCTGAACAGTACTCAGATGTCCACAAAGCACTTTGAAAGTTTTGTCAATAGGTGTCACTGCTCTGCTCTTCCCCGGTCAAATTACTCTTCTTCCCATCAGCAGCTGGGAAGTAACAAACACTCCAAGCAGAATTCACTAGTTTTACAGGTAGGCACATGCAAGTACATCCTGTCTTCTCCTCCTTACCATCTTCCTCCAGTGATTTCAGTGTTCCTAAATCCCTCAAGCAGCAAATTAGCTACCATTCCTCTTGGGAAGCAAGCATGCAATCTATCACCAAAAGAAATCAAGTCTTTCCATCTTGTGTTTGGAAGACAAGAACCAGTGTGTTTGGAAAACCCACCTGAAAGCATTTGGGGAAATTCTTGCTGCCCTGAAGGGCCTGGCTCCTTAATATTGTCTCAACAACAAAACACAGAGCAGAGAGCAATGCAGCATATTCCAAAGACGCTGCAGGCTCTTACAAATAAAACTTGATGAAGTTTAGGCATGATCTATGATTACTCTTTCGGGTTTTGGGAACTAACATGAACAAGTCACCTCATTTGTTGGATGTGTGGCATACAGAGAGGCTCTGTCCTGCAGCTCCTGTTGCACTTGATATATGGTAATCCACGCAACTTTCCCATTCACCAGTAAGCACCCAGCACCCACACAGATTCTTCTGTTAGCTTATGTGGGATTTCCACTAGAAAACTCCACCTTTCCAGTATAAAAGCAATCAATCCCATGGGGTCAGAAGGGTTCCTGCCTGAATGCAGGTAAGGAATAAAACCGTGTACTGAAACTTGCATGGAAAAAACAGAGATGCTCTTAAAGAACTTATTCAGCTTGGAATATCTTTGTTTACAGTATTTGTAGCAGTATTTGAAATTGTCACAGGGAGATGTGCCAAAGTAGCTCCAGCAAACTATGGCCATGCTGTTCAATGTGCAGAGGAGGTGTGTAGCAAAGCAGAGAGATGGATCATTTGCAAGCCTTTATTAACTCACTCAGTACGAAGAAGGGGTCATCATCAAAGAGGAGTAAAAGAACCACAGCGATGAAAGCAGATAAGGCAGAACTAAGCCCTAAACCAGTTTGCATTATATGAAGCAGCATCGTACCTCCCTACTGGCAGGATTATGTGTTACATGAGGCTAACCAGAACATGTAAGACAGCTTTACCAAACCTCTCGTTTTGACAAGGCTGGGCTGCCTCTGCCTCCTGCACTGTCAACAGTCCTGGGCTCAGCTGCCTTTCCGTCTCCCCAGGGCTTGGGATGGAACACAGCACAGAGTGTTTGGGAAGGGCCATCACTGCTATTGCAGTGTGTTTAGCAGCAGATGAGCGGCAATGAATATTAACCTTGCCCATCCTAAGGCAACTGGGATTGAAGCTTAGAACACAGATAAGTGCTTTTCCAGTCCTTCACCTTGTTCGTGCCATCACATTGTTCTTCTTGGGCTGCTGATTAACTGGGCTTCCCATGTTGCCATTCTTCAGGGAGCCCTTCCGGGCCAGCTCCCTCTGTTTCTCTACATATGGGATACAAAGGAGAAAAGCAAAATTAGGACAACAGCCTCATGGGCTATCATACAGCTGCAGAAATTCAGTTTTGATAGCAACAAAAGGCACAGCAGAGTTAACAGCAAAAGGCATGAGCTTTCCATCTCTCAAGGAGGGACACTGTAAATGCTGGATGACATATGTCCCATTGCCCCCAGGGTCACCGGGGCTAAAAGTGATGTACCTTGATTCTTAGATGTTTGTTGACAACCCCACACTGAGATGGTCATGGAGCTTCTAGATGACACCCAGCTTGGCGAAACAAAGGGCAGAGACTATGTCTCTATCTGCACCTGGCTGCTGCAGAGACTCTAACACTGCTTTGTGCCAAGCAAGGGAATTTATCCCTTTATTTTTCCTTCTCCTATTGAGGCTGCCACTATGGGGTTTAGTGGAGACAGAGAAGTGTCTCCATCAAAGAAGAACCATTATACAGTGTTAGTCGAGCCTAGCTTGACACCAGCCCTGAGTTATTACTGTTTCCCTAGACAGCAACTCTCCAGACTAATATATCTTACAGCAAAGTTTTTCTGCCATTTCTGCTTTTCCTGGCAATCTGTGATGTCCCCTGTGTATCTTTCTCTTTTATCTCATGTTGATTCTGGTGACTCGCTTTCTTTATTTAAAAAAAAAAGGCAAAACACTTTGCAGCTGTGTTTTTGAACGGCATACTCTTTTCTTAAATTTTCAGAATGTGTTCCTCTTGCTGCTGAAACGTGCCCTAAAACATGGACAGTACATCAAGCCTTCTTTATGTATTCAGTACAAGAGGGGATTTAAATTAGCTTGTCCTTTAGGTGAGACTATTTTTCTTAATAACTCTCCCTGCAGGATCATAACTAGAATTTGGGTCCAAAAGCTAAGACTTCTGCAGGTACGCAATGTCTGTGCTGTAATAATATGGCCCTGCCTCCAGCAGGGATAGGAGACCATGTATGATGGTTATCATATCAACTGATATCCAGTTTTCTGATTCAAAGCCCTTCCTTGTCTGGGCTGAGGTAGCAATTATCCATAAATATTGAGCTAACTGCCCCAATCTCATCATGCAACACCAGGCTTGTACGGAAAAGCCAAGCGTGGGGCTGGTAAGGCAGGAAAAGGCCCTGGTTAAAAACATTCTCCAGAGTGTGAGAAAGTGTTGGGAACTATTTTTCTGTCATGCCTGTATAGTAGGGGTTTACCACACTGCTGGCTGGGGAACCTGAATAGTGAATTTGTTTTGCTTCTGCTTCCCCTGTGGTGTGTGAAATGTGCTGATGTGTATTTTTTCCTTTTGCAGATTTTCTTCCCCTTAGTGAGAAAACCACCTTTTCCCACTTGTCATGGGAAAGCAGCATGCCTATCATAGTGTCCAAGTGCAAGATGAACCAACCTTGACCTTTCCACACAGGTAAAAGCAGGGGGACACATGTCCAAGGCTGCCTTTTTTGAGGGAAAAATAAGCAGCAGAGATGCCTAGAGATTGTGATGATGAGTGTGGCTGAGGAACTTGCAGAGAAAAGCACACACTCATATAAACCATGCCCAGCTCTGCTCCTACCAACAGCAGAGGTGAAGTGCTCGCTGAACTTGGCAGGAAAGTGATTAGATTTACAACCCTCTCTGGCACTAGCAACAAAGTGACTGATAAAGGATTGCTATCAAAAACCTTGTATTGGAGTAATTTCTCAGGAGCAGAACTTGCAAATACAGTGGTTATCTCTGTCTCCAGAATGAAAGGCTGATATTTTGCTGACCATGTGAATTTTGCTGTTCAGATACAGAAGGACAAAGCAGGGGTTTGTGTAGGCAAGTGTTCATAACCCCAAATACAAACCCACTTCCACTCATTGACACCAGAAGCTCCAGCACTGACCACAGATATGTGGCGCTGAGACAACCTGCCAATACTTTTAAGAGGCTATATAATTCACAAAAGGTGCCTGGTTCAGAAACAAGATTATAGATTTCATTTTCTGTCAAGGCAATTAAGGACTGCCTGAGACTCTCAAATGCACCGTCGCTCTCCACTTTTTATCGATTGCTCAGTACAACCACTAATGCTGTTCTCCGAATCAGGTCACTCATATAGCTGATGAATCTGGACTTTCCCTAAGTACCTTTTCCCTCCAGCAGGTCTCTCCATGACTGTTTCTATGCTATTACTGAGTGCTATTGCAATGTGTGGGCCTAATTGGTATAAGATCTCTTAGTTAACCCCTTTTTTCACTTATTTAGAGGTTTGGGATGAGCATTCCCAAAGCAATGTAAGTGCAGTAGGAACATCTATGCTGGTATCCCCAGGGAAATTTTTAAGCATGAATCAACAGTTCATCTTCCTCTTGGATGCTATGAATCCTGAGACTCTGGCAGCCAAAAAGTGATGGCTATCAGGGGGAATGGAAATTCAACCCAGTCTCAGCATGTTAGGACAAACTCCTGGAAGGTGGCGGAGATGTGTGTGGGTCACATCATGCTTTGAGGTAAGGAAGCTCACTAGCTGAGGTTTACAAATATGAACTACTGCTACTTCCACCATCACTCAAAGGTGTTGTTTGTGTGCCAATCTCCTAAAGTAATTCTGGGCTATAAATTTCATTCTCGTACATCAACCATAAAGTCCATCAGAATGGAGGAAGGAGGTTTACATGGCTCATTTTCTGCTCAGTGCTTCCTTGTGGCATAGCAGGTGGAGTTTGTGAACCCTTTCTCTAGGTAGTAAGCCCTTTTCCAGACTTCCAGTTCTTCTGGTTTTGGTTCCTAGATGTTTCTCTGAAGGCCAGGACTCCAGACTTCAAGTACCTAAGTTCCTTCTAGAAATGTGATGATTTAGGTAGATACTTCTGAAGATGTTATTTTCAGGGCCCAACATTTTAAGTAATTTCACAAGCTAAACTAGTTCTCACAGAAGATGCAATCAAACACACGAACCAGCACAGTAAAAAGAAAGTCAGAGATGGAATCACAATCTAGCACTTTTCTTTGAAGACTGACCCATATTGTCTGAGCCACATGAGCATGAACCCTAAGAGCACAACCCTACATTAACCCATCTGTGCTAACCTTTGTGTGAAACCTGGGAACTATGTACCTGGGCAATTCTCAGGGAATGAAAAGCTAAGATTGTCTTTCCTTCTGAGTCATCCCAGACTCTTCAGTATGGCAGCCAAGTATTCCCCACTGGATTTAGATGAGACCTGTGTTCCTACATGTCTCCTCCAGCCTGAAGGCCACTGTTTAGCTTGAGACATTGGGGACATGGTCCACCAGAAGGGATAGGCATAACTTGTAGTTCCTGGTGCTGGCTATAAAAATATTCTCTGGAACTGCCAGTGCTGCCTGCAGCATTCAAGTATGTGCAATGAACTTCCAAGAAGGCAATGCAGCTTGATGGAAATTGATATTGACGCTATGAAACTGTCTGCCTCTCCACATTTCTTGGGCACTAGAAGAATGAGGAAGGGTTAGTAGGCACTCCTGCCAAATACAGAGAAAATGGGGGATGCAAGAACATTTGCAGAAATGGAAGACTATGATTTCCAGTCACTGATTATTTTGTGTCTGGTGATTTTGCTGTTTGATGATTAATGAAAAGCTAATACAGTAGAGATATGACATGATGGATACAGACTTGAAGATGGGGAAGCCAGTATAAAACAAGGCTGCTTTCCAGCTGCTTCAGAGAAATCAGTAATCACTGTCAGTAAAAAAAGCAGCATAATAGAAGAGCTCTAACAATGCTCTTTACATGGCATTTCAAGTATCTGAAATAAGTTCTTTAGCTTTTGTTTCACTTGGCTGTTCTACTTCTTAGCACTATACCTAGTGAAATATACTTGTGGTTTGTCAACCCCACTTCCCATGAAGTATTTACAGGTGACTGAGCACACTGTGAGTACAGGTGTGATGGCTTGCAGAGCCAACAGGGAATCAGCTGCAGTGGCAGCAAGGGGAAAGACAGCTTTACTCAAATCTAGGTTCCTGTTGGCTCTTCAC
Organism: Piaya cayana; assembly: GCA_013389865.1. Classification (NCBI taxonomy): domain Eukaryota; kingdom Metazoa; phylum Chordata; class Aves; order Cuculiformes; family Coccyzidae; genus Piaya; species Piaya cayana. The sequence goes on along the minus strand of WAAB01025582.1, from coordinate 8,244 downwards.
TAATTTTTATAGAATCATTAGAATGGTTTGGGTTGGAAGGAACCTCAAAGATCATCCATTTCCAGTTCCAGCCCCCTCTCCCTGCCATGCGCTGATACACCTTCCACTAGAATTTCTGTTTTCCAGACAGATACTTTCTTGAAGAAGCAGGATAGTACAGAGATTGGGAGGGCATGAAGTGGCCTGTGTGTGCATTTAATGTTAAGAAGCATGCTCAGTAAGGACTCTGAAGACCCTGTCTGATCACTAGCAGGGTTGCTGTCTTGGCTCTATGCTGAGCGAAGCCAAGTAACATTAGCTTCTGTTTCAACAGAGAGCTCAGAGAACACACAGAGCTCTGCTGTCAGCCTGACACACCAGGGAATTTGGCTGCACTAGTTCCATTTAAGCTGATCCTGGACACTGGATCAGAACAAGGACAAACGGAGCAGTACATGTGTGCATTCATGTGTCTGTGCACACATAAGGAGGGGTTCCAGGATCCTTTTGACACATCTATACTGCTCATGTGGGACAGCCTTTCGTCTGGACCTGCCAACCATTGCATCACATCTTGCCCCTCCTTTCTTGTCTGCCTTGTCACTTAATCTTTAAGACACTTTGTTCTCTTATGACATGAACACCATTTAAAGAAGATGCATCTGCTCAATGAGCAAGCTTTTGTGCAAGGCTCACACCAGCCTGTTCTGTTCACTGACCCCATGTGAGCCATTCAGCATCTGCTCCAAGCACTGCTTCAAAGGTAAGCTCTGCTGGTGACAAGAAAACAGTCGGAGAAGGCCACGGAGCTTTCAGTAAGGCAGGAATAAAATCTAAGTGCAAAGCAGCAAAGGAAATGAATGTTGTAGACACAATCAGGACCATAACTGGCGCAACCTTGTGTCCTGTCTGGCAATGGTCTCACATATCCTGAATAAGATTGTATCCCAGTATGCTCAGCACACAACAAACCCTCCCTATGCACCTGCCTGATTTAGGATGTGTCAGAGGACGGGAAAATAATTGCATGTTGACAAGCACACTGCCACAGGGAACCTCCGTTAGAGACAGTCGCGTCTAAGATGATAGGGGCTAAATTCACCCCCAATCACTGGTAACAGCTACTGCCCAAACACATGATTTCAAGCACTACTATATTACTCAGTGCAATTTAAAATGGTTACCTGTTCAGCTGGCTGGGTATGTCTAGCTGCTTTATGATGACAGAACACAGTAATGCAGCATGTGAAGCACAACAGACTTAATATGAATGTATCTATATTAAAAGCCAGACTTGAATAAATCCTTGCGATTCTTCCTCAGGTTTCAGTCTTTAAAAAGAAATCATAACCAGTTTTAATAATGTTTTCTTGTTTTTTAAAAACTGAAAAGCTGAGCAGCCTCTTTGGTACATACTGCTATGTAGAGTGGCATTGGTTTTGCTTACACATTGCCTCAAACCAGACGGGCAAAGGTACCTATATGTTTCAGCTTCCTCAGCACTGCTCCTTTGGCAGTACCAGGCAAAGCAGAGAAACCATGAATTCAGTAAACAACACCCTGTACAATGTTGAAGAGGTATTTTGAGGGTCAGACCCCTCACCCCCCACCCCGATCTGTGACTCCCATTTGTCTCAAGATGGTGAATGGCTGTGCTTGACAGTGGTGCATGGAGAGTGGTTTAGGATGCCACTGCCTCTTGCTGCCATCGTGCTTGCCTGTGTGTGTCCCCTTCAACTGAGGCAGCCTGATCGGCACAAACGCCACTCAGTTGAGGACAAAGCTCATTTGTTTCCTTTGCACTGGGGGCTGGAAGCACACAGATACTGACTGCTCTTGTTTCTTTGCTGAGAGCCACTGGGTGAACCTCCGTAGCTCAATAGTTTGTGAACACGCCTGAGTAGGAGGAGATGGAGCTTCCTGCCATGCATTGCACAGTGCAGTGTATGTCCTGGGATTTGCTGCAGTGGGAAGACAAAGAGAAACTAATCTGATGTGGCAGAGTTGTATTTTTCCCTCTTCAACAGCTATGAGATGAGATTTTGGGATGTATTTGCCTCTCTGACCCCTACGGTCAGTCAAACTGTTTCAGAAGCTGAGGACAGCAGAGACTCCTTGAAGAACTCTACCTTCCCAAGCATACCGAGAATTTAAATTACACAGTAAATAAAATTAATCTGTCTGTTCAGATCCCACTGAATGATGAACGCTGTCATGAGCAAAGAGAGGGAGAAAGAAAGAAGTGCTGACTGCATCTTCCACTTCAAGCCCAAGTCCTGATTTCAGCTCTCTTGCATCATTTAGCTCAGGGACATTAGCATGCATCTAGTTAACTCTGAAACCTCCACCACTTTTCACCTCTGACAGAGAGTATTTGTCCATGAGGACTGTGTCACTTCTTGGAGAGATTTCAGGGTTTGTACATCAATAGGGGCTTTGCCTGCAGACTGTATAGAAAGGGAGGTGTAAGAATGCTATGTGCTGTGGCCATGCTGATCCTGGTGAGGGCTGTCACTCCCCCAGGGAGACTTGGAGAGCCTAATTACAACCACGTTAGTGCATTAGTGCAGCTGATGGCTGTGCCTCACTGCAAGGGAAAGAAAGTCAATTTCTGCTAAACAGGGGTAGCAGAAACAAAAAGGATCTGCCTGTGGCCATCCTCCCCGCTCTGAATATAGGGAATACCATTTCTAACTGGTATGTACTAAGCTTCAGTGTTGATTATTCAGGACAGTCCATCTGAATCAGGATTGTTCCATCCAGCTTCAGAAAAGACAAGCAAGGGTCAGATAGATAAATCATCTAACTGCCAACTTGGGCAAGCTGTGCAGGATACAGTATTTTTTAACTGAAGTACGCCATTTTTTAAACTTGGGGAAATAAGTGAAATGCATCTAATTGTGTGAACTGGCTAGCAAGAGCAGGCATATTAATCTGTCTTCCAAGGTCCCTCTTGGACCAGGTTTTAAGCACCCAAGTAGCTGCACTTCCTTATATTTTGCTGATCTGTCTGCTGCTCTGTCCCTCTGGCACAGCTGAGAGCTGGCACCAACACCAACAGGCTTTGAGTGGTTTTAAACTTCCTCTGGGTCCCAGGAAGGACTGACGAGACAAAGAATTGGTAAATAACCTAGGGAGTACAAAGACGACATTTGCATCTCTTACTCAAGGTTGCAGCTCTTAACATCTGGCATAGGAGCTACCACAACAAGCAGCCACTGCACTGCAGTAAAGGCGATGCTCACCTAGAGTGTTGGCTGCATAAGTTACAGACAGGTTTCTCATGGCCTGGCTGATGTTACTATTTGTGTTTCCCTCCAGAAAGTACAAGCCAAACTGAAGCACGATGCTATTTCTTAGCACACAACACGACATGTAAATGCGTGATCTGGTCACAACCAAAGCTATCATCTACTTACACCAGAAGCATCTTCAAAGTGGCTTTATGCTCCAGCAGCATGTCCCCATCCGCTTGAGACATTATCTCAGTCTCCAAGGTCATTTATCTGACCCTCATGTGATTACAGGAAGGAACAAATTCTCTGTTTACAACCACTATTGGGCTGTGACACATAGAAAAGCAGGATATCCTGTGCTGCGAGCCATCGAGCAAAGAAAACCTGATAGTTGTACACTTCAGGGGAAAAAATCACTGTTTTAAACACTGAGCATTGTACCTCTTCATGGCATGGCATAATCATGAATCATCTTTGTAGAACAGTCAGTAGAATTTTACTGTCGGGAAAAACTATTTAACTGGTTTACCTTAAAGCCACATAGAGCATCTGTGGCAGCAGGGGAGCCAAGAGCCAGGATTCCCAGCTCCCAGTACTTTGCCTAAGCTGTCTCTGCAGCCATTTTATTTGGAAAGGCTATGACTATGTAGCAGCAGGCAGCAATTCATCTGTCTTCATCTTTGAACATCTTTCTGTACCCATTTCAAAGGCACCTATTGTTGCAGTTCCTAGCTAACAAGGGCATTTTGCAGTGATTCAGCCTGTGCTTTTTCACTTCATTTTTAAGGACTGAGGTTTTTACTCCTAAAGGCTATGTAACTCAGCATATAAAGATTTAATTCACCACTCTCAAAACTAGAATACATGAACAGTACCAGTTTTTGTTAAGTTACTTTTTTTTTTTTTTGCCTTTCACATTTACCTTCAGAAAGGGATTTATTTGGTGTTTTCATATACTTTTCAAAGAATACTTTTTCTGCCAGCCAGAACAAAGATAGGTATCTGGGGAAGTGTTTGCATCCTGAGTAGCTCAGCTAAAAAGTTTCAGTTTATGAACTGAACTCCACAAAATATAATCCAAAACATAGAGCTACTTTCTTCCCCAACTTATTTTAAAGAGACAGAAACAATTAAGTTATTTCACCTGGAAAGAACTTCTGCAAATAACCCCCTCATAATTTCTATTTAAATGAACAAAGTTCTATGTCAAAGCCATTTGAAACTCCCTCCTCGTTTGAACAGCTCTCTTCATTTAAAACATCACTTATGCTAAAGGTATAGTCTACCAGATAAACAGAGTTTGTATTCGAGACTGTACCATGTTTGTTATGGGTTCTGATGTTCTGTGAAGAAACATTAAGGTCACTGATGCACGTAGTAAGTGTGGTATACATTTAAGAGACTATTAGCACAGATTTGCTTAGCTGAACACTCACAGCTTTTGGTTACACATACAGTCATCATATAGTGCATAGTTTTATTAAAAACACTGAATAGAGTCTCATCTAAGTAGGCTTGGACTGCTTACACACTTAAATCTAATGTCCATGCTTGCAGGAATCTAAAATACAGAGTAAATGATTGGTCTACAGCAGAGAGCATGCTTTATAGCCTACATAAACTATAGATTTAATTTATTTTTAGTATGTTGCAATTGGGAAACTGGCTGCCAGATACCACTACGTGGAATGACTGGTTGAATTCCCAGTTCGTAACCAACATAAATAAGGACAGAACTGCTAATGTCACAGGCAACACATGAGCTTGGGAGGGATCTGCAACTTGTTGACTACAGCATCCTGCTTTGAAAGGACTCTTGGACTTTTCCTGTTCCCAGGACTGGGCTACAGCTGATAGTCCCAGCCCTGTTTCTGGCTTTGATTTAGGATCATAATGCCACATATTTCACAGAAATGCAGAACTGTTTGCATTGGAAAAGACCTTTAAGTCCAACTCTTAACCTCACACTGCCAAGTCTACCACTAAACCACATCTACATGTCTTTTAAATACCTCCAGGCATGGTGACTCCACCATTTCCCTGGGCACCCTGTTCCAAAGGTTGGCAACCCTTTCCACAGAAAGAAATATTTCCTAATTTCCAGTTTAAACCTCCCCTGGCACAACTTGAGGACATTTTCTCTCATCCTATCACTTGTTACTTGAGAGAAGAGACCAACCCCTCACTACAGCCTTCTTTCAGGGAGTTGTAGAAAGCAGTAAGGTCTCCCCTCAGCCTCCTCTTCTCCAGACTAAACACCCCGAGTTCCTTCATTCACTACTCTCCAGACCCTTCATCAGCTTCAATGCCCTTCTCTGGCCATGCTCCAGCACCACAATGTCCTTGTATTGAGGGGTCTAAAACCAAACACAGGATTTGAGGTATGGCCTCACCAGTGCCCAGTACAGGGGCACAATCACTTCTCTGCTCCTGCTGGCCACTCCATTTCTGATCCAAGCCAGGATGCTGTTGGTCTTCTTGCCCACCTGGGCACGCTGCTGGTTGTCACTCAACACCTCCAAGTCATTTTTCACTGGGACCTTTCCAGCCACACTTCCCAAAACCTGTAGCATTGCACAGGGTTGTTGTGAGCCAAGTACAGGACTTGACATTGAGCCTTGTTGAACCTCACACAGTTGACCTTGATCCACTGGTCCAGCCTGTCCACATACCTTTGCAGAGCCCTCTTGCCTCAATGCAAATCGACACTTCTGCACAGCTTGGTGTTGTCTGCAAACATACTGAGGGAACACTCGATCCCCTTGCCCAGATCATTGATGAAGATAGTGAACTGGTCTCAACATCAAGCCCTAGGGAACACCACTTGTGACCAGCTGCCAACTGGACATAGCTCCACAACTCTCTGGGCTTGGCTATCCAACCATTTTTTTTTACCCAGAGAAGGGTACAACCATCCAAGCCAGTTTCTCCAGGAAAATGTGGGAAATGGTGTCAAAGGCTTTACTGAAGTCTGTGTAGACAACATCCACAGCCTTTCCATCATCCACTAAACAGGTAATCTTGTCATAGACAACACAACCTGCCATTCCTAAACCCACTGCTGACTGGGCCTGATCAACCTGGTTGTCCTGTACTTGCTGTGTGATGGCACTGAAGATGATTTGCTTCAAAAACTTCCCTGGCACTGAGGAATTTGATCCATCCTGTTTTACCATCTTTTGCACTGGGCTTATAG
>WAAB01025581.1:21469-39487 GCA_013389865.1 Piaya cayana | reverse complement strand
AAAACAGCAGATGCTGCTGGCACCATCAACCAAGGATCATCCCATAGGACAACCAGGGGATCATCAAAAACACAGGTCAACGTTGGTTCAAAAAACTTTGTAATGGAAACAAGAACCTTGAAGATGAGGAGGGTCACAGATGTCCTTATGTGATGGATGACAACCATCTGAAAGCCAGCATTGAAACACACCATGCAAAACAACTTGAGAGTCTGCAGAAGAACTGAAGGCTGATCATTCAACAGTTGTTTGGCAGTTGCATCAAATTGGAAAATAAAGAAAAGCCCAACAACTGGGTGCTGCATCAGCTGAATGAAAATAAAAAAGTCACCATTACAAAGTCTACTCTGCACTGGTTTTGTGTAACAAAAACTATTCATTTTTTGATCACATTGCAACATGTGATGAAAAATGGGTCCTATTCAACAACCAGCAGTATTTCATGCAGTAGCTGGACCCAGGTGCAGCACCAAAACAACCTCCCAAAACCGAAGCTGCATCAAAAAAGAGCTGGTCAGCAAGTGGAATGATCCACCACTATTTCTTGAATCCTGGCAAAAGGCATCACAGGAGAGAAATATTGCCAGGAAATCATCAAATGCACCAAGAACTGCAATGTTTATATACAACACTGGTCAGTCAAAAAAGACCATTTCTTCTCCATGACCATGCCTGACCACGTACTTCGCAAAGGACTACAGAAATTGCACGCACTGGGCTATGAAGCTCTACCTCCCCAGACCTCTCTCACACCAATCACCACACATTCAAGCATTTTGACAACTTCCTGCAAGAGAAGGCTTTCCACAACCAAGCAGCATCTTGAAGAATTGATCACCTCCGGGACTCCATAATTGTATGCCACCAGAGTAGACAGGATTATTTCTCATTTACCAGAAAACAGGGTAGATTTTAATGGTTCTTATTTCAATTAATAATTTTTATTCTGAGTTTATATATCCAGCTTTAAAATTAAGATGCTTAAAAAGGGTGGTTACTTTTAGCACCAACCTATAAAAGCGCAATACCTGCTAGATCTTTCATACCTAGCTCTGCACTTGGCATCTGAATCGAAAATGTAGCATGGACCCTTTGAAATGCCTGCCTTATGCCTCTACCATGTGAAATATAGCGCAGTGACTCTAATAACCTCCTTCCAAAGAAGCATTCTGATGAACTTAAGTAGTGAATTCCAACAGAAAATTATGGTGTGTGGGCTGCACCTCACCTGGTGGCTGTTAGCATTTTCTGTGCCTGTAGTAATGACCTTAACCTGGTTTGTAGCAATGATTTGCTGCATCTGGAGTTGCTTTCTTTGATCCTCCATTCATTTGCAGGGCTGGGTACTTACTGTGGCACTCCAGTCATCCACTGATAGAGAGATTAATTATTCCTCTGGCATATATTTGGCCCAACCCTTCCTGTGAACACAGGCAGATAATTGGTGGTGAACCCCTGAAATGGGAAGTGTTATCCTGACTAAGATACTGAGACAGCTGGGATTATCACTGACATTTCCTTTCTGGTGGAGTCATGGATGTGTTTATCACAAACAGGGTTAATTTGGTCTAGTTCTCCTTGTTCTGGTGGCAAGCTACTTCATAGCACAACAGTGTAGAGCAAGTGGGAACAGGAAGAGACAGGCAGGCAAGCACTCGAGCCTCACTGATTAGTGCTGTGATTCCAGCAAGTGTGGGAAGTGCTGCACTCGAGTAAAGTCACAGATAAGACTGGACAATTTGCAGTGGATGTAGATGAGAAATGTCATAGCGATGCTGGGCCTAATCATTTAAAAACTCTGTAAGTATTTTGATGGTGTGTGTATTAAGTAACACCCTCCCGTGGTTGCAGCTGCCTGTTTCCCAGCAGGGCTCTCTGGCTGGGCTGGCTATTGCCAAAGAAGAAGGGGTTGCAGCACAGGCTGGACTGTGCAGGGAGCACCTGAGGGGCAGACCCAGGGTGTGCTTGAGTCTTCTATTTTGTAACAGCAGTTCCAGACTGTGTGTTGGTTTTGGATATTGTCCCATAGTTCTGGATGCAAGAATCAAAAGACAAGACGATTTTGTGAGATCTCGAGTAATGAAGCCAAAAAGAAAGGCTGGGTGGTAGTTGAAGAACCATCTGTAAGAGGTCTTGAAATGAACTATATAAACTGGAATTGATTGCAGTTAAGGGAGATGCTGTGATTGTTATAGACGTAACTATTAGATACAAACGCAAAATAACATCTCAAATGAAAAAGTTAAAAAATACGAACATCTGAAGAAACAAATATGAGAATTAACAAATACGTCCTCTGTCAAATTTGTTTGCTCTCCCTTAGGTGCACGTGCGAAGTGGTGTACAGGCAGCTTTGAGGTATTATTGGAAATGGGACTCTTGTTCCCTACAAGAGAAAACTGCAAAATGTCTGTTGAAGAAAACGTTATTCTTGTCTGTGGATATCGTACACATCTTCACCAGCAAATCATGTTTGTTGCATGAGTAATTGTTTTCCTGTTGTATTTGTAATTCATATTGTTTCAATAAAGATGATTTGGTTTTAAATTAAACAAATATGACAAATACTGTGGAACTCGTAATATTTACTAACCATGACATCATCACACCAGACTAGGCACAGGTGGATGGGCCACCTTAACTTAACTCGGAAAAGAATCACACACTTTCTATGTGTTCCATAACTAACAGTAATGCCAGGCTGTGTATTGGGTGTAATTAATAACATTTTTGTTGCAGCTGAGTGGCACTGCAGGGAAAGTGGTTTTTAGCCTAAAGCAGTGGACCTGCAGAGAAGAACTTGTCACAAGTTTGCTGTGTGCTTCTGTGATTTGGTTTCCCACTGCAAAGTCCTGTGGCTGGGATGTCAGTCTGGCATCTCATCTCTTGAGCAGCAGCAGCAGACNTACCCATTCCCCCTAGTCCTATCACTACAAGCCTTTGTAAACAGTCCGTCCCCAGCTTTCTTGTAGCCCGTTCAGATACTGGAAGGTTGCTTATATTTTGATGGTGTGTGTATTAAGCAATACCCTCCCATGGCTGCAGCTGCCTCTTTCCCAGCATGGCTCTCGGGCAGGACTGGCACTACCAAAGAAGCTGAACTGTGTAGGGAGCACCTGAGGGGCAGACCCAGGGTGCGCTTGAGTCTTTTTTTGTAACAGCAGTTCCAGGCTGTGTGTTGCGTGTAATTAATAAACATCTTTGTTGCAACTGAATGGCAGTGCCGGCAAGGTGACTTCTAGCCTAAAGCAGTGGGCCCACAAAGTGGAACTTGTCACGGGCTCGTTGCGTGCTTCTGCGACTCGGTTTTCCACCGTGAAGGCCCGTGGCTGGGATGTCAGGCTGGCATCTCACCTGTCTCGAGCGGCGGCAGCTGCCGCGTTGAGCACAGAGCAACTTCAGGCAGTCAGGGATACGCTTGGGCAGCGGACAGGTAGGGTTGATGACCTCAAAGGTGTTCTCAGGGATACGGTCAGGGATGCGGTTGGGCAGTGGACGGGTGGGGTTGGACTCGATGACCTCAAAGGTCTTCCCCAATCTATTCCATGACTTCCCTGCCCACGGTTTCTGCGCGCAGCCGTCCAGGGTCACCCAGGGTCACAGCAGGAGCCTCCCGGCGGGCTGCGGCGCTCAGCTGGGGCGGTCGGAAGGGTAAGGGAGGGCTGGAGCCGCTCCGAAGCGCCCTGGGGCCGGGAGGGCAGGGCCGCCCGGGGAAGACGCCCCCGCCGGGACGCTTCTCCATCGCCCCGCTTAGAGGATAACGGGGCTCCCAGCAGCCCGGTCCTTCCCGATCCCGCCCCGCGCGAGGGCGGCCCCGGGGGCGGGAGCGGCAGCGGGAGCGGCGGAGGATGCTGATGCTGCTGCTGCTGGTGCCGCTGCTGCTGCTGCTGCCCGTGCCGGGGAGGGGAGCGGGGCTGCGGTTCGGACTGCGCAGCCCCCGCCGCACGGTGAGCGCCGAGCTTCTCTCCCTCACCCTGGACGCCAGCCTCGCCCGCGACCCGCGGTACGTCGCCTTGCTCAGGTGAGCAGAAAGGGACCCGGGGAGGGGCGGCGGGGGTTCCCGGGCTGGCAGGGATGCCCAGGGACAGGCGGGGGTCCCCGGGCTGGCAGGGATGCCCGATCTGGCAGGGCTGCCCGGGTTCTGCTGCCCGGAGGAGGCAGCACGGGCGCTGCTGCTCGGCCAGAGCAGAGGGAAAGGGCTGGGGGACACGGAGAGCCCGTCCCTGCAGGTCTCTGCATCCCCTGTGCTTCGGGATTCGCTCATTTCATAGAATCATAGAATTGCTAGGTTGGAAAAGACCTTTGAGATCATAAAATCCAACCGTACCTGTCCACCACTAAGCTATATCCCTGAGCACCTCATCCAACCCTCTTTTAAACACCTCCAGGGAAGGGGACTCCATCATCTCCCTGGGCAGTCTCTGCCAGTGCCCCATAACCCTTTCAGTGAAGAAAGTTTTCTGAAGGTCCGATCTGAACCTCCCCTGATGCCACTTGAGGCCATTTAGTTTTCCTGGGGCAGCAAGGAGGTACCTGCTATGGGTTCGAGCTGCACCTCTCCATTTGTGCTGAGGGAACGAGTGGCAGGGCTGAGGGATGGAGAGGAGACCTCAGATGGTGCTTGCTGGGAGCAGCACGGGGATAAACTTAAGAGGGGAGCTGCTTGGTGAGCAGAAAAAAAAGGAGACTGCCAAGCAGAGTGGTTATGTGTGGTGGGGCTGGGTTGCTGCTCTTCCAGATAAAAATCATCTGAGTCCTTGTGCAGCTTTGCAAATATTTCCCGGGGCAGCTGAGGGAAGTCTGTCACCATCAAAGCTGAATTGAGAGATCCTAAAAATGAAGCCCTTCTCCCCCCTTGGGCAACACTAAACAACTCTGGACTGCCAAGTGACACTGTTCCTTGCCTGTTCTTTTGACAGTGACCTTTTTCTTCCCTGCTTTTCTCTAGGTTTTGTATTCTTCCTTTCGATTCTACATTTTTGTAAGCTGTCTTGATTCTTCTCATTTCTCTGACCCCATTTTTCAGCCTCACAGTATTTCTCCAGTCCTGACTTCCCTCCTCCCACCATTTTCATCTTTTGCTCCTCACCAGGATAGGGAGAAAATGACACCATCCTTATCAGAAAGCGATCAGGTCTGCAGCCTCCAGCCCCAAGCACACACCTTGGTCAGGCTGGGGCTGGCCCCACTGCCTCAGGGAGCAGGAGGTACTTGGTGGCCTCTGATCTGTGGTTTGTCACCACAGACCAGAGACAGTGCTCACGCCCCCAGTGTCTTCTGATGCCTTGCAGTTTCTCCCAGCAAGGGCTGGGTGTTGGTGCTGCACATCCTGCACTGAGAGTGTGCAACTTGCAGAGGCTGAGCTTATGTTATGTCATAAACCTGCTTTGCTAAAGCCAATGCTTGTCCCAACGTGACTTAATCTCTCTTGGGTACAAAACCTATTGCTCATTTTGCCCCTATAACTTGATTCCCTGTCTGTAAGTGTGCTCCCTGAGGTACGTCCATCTCACTGCCTTGCTGATGCTCTCCTTGGCCCACTCCTGTTGTAGTGTGCCTGTTGGACAGGGTGGAGGGCTGGGGCACAGTTCCTGCAAGGGATCAGGAGTACCCTGAGGCTACTGAGCAGCCCCAGGACACATATTGAAGTGTGTCCCTCTGAGCATTTGCCAAGTTTAGCTACGTGGTAGCTGTAGTTGTCATGAATATAGTGTTTTCTCTTATCATGTTCCTTCCTCAGCAACCCCAAACTGCGTGCCTTGGCAGCAGCCCTGTCCCCAGGCTTCCTGAGGTTCGGTGGCACTGAGACGGATTTTCTCATCTTTGATCCCAACAAGGATTCAACTTCAGAAGAAAAAATCCTCTGGCAACTTCAGGCCCATCAAGGTAAAACAGATGCCAGCATGTTAGGCTTGAACCCATCCTGGGCTAAGGAGGTAGCTTTGATGCAGGCTGTGGGTGCTGCAAGGGCACGGTGGCAGTGTTGGAGGTCCTCTGTGGGGTCAGCATTGCTCTCCTCCATGGAAAGGAAATCCGTAGTCCCTCAGTACCTTCTGTTGGAGGAGCTGTGCCAGCCATGGGAAAGTGAGGAAGGGTGAGAGGGACCTTATCTGCACCCTAGCATCTACTCAGCCTCTGCCTTTGCTGCCCTGTACTCTCTGCAGCAGCCTTGGGAGCATCCCCATAACTCAGGAGGCAGTCAAGGTCAAGCTCAAAAGTTGTGGTTTCGTTATGAAAATTAAGTGATGAAGAAATAATCTGGTGAGAACAGAGCTAGGCTCGGACGCAGTCATGCCCTCCCACCACTTTGACAGGCCAAGTGCAAAACCAACAGAGCACTGCCAACTGCTTGAGCTTGGTCCTCGAGTGTGAGATTTCCCACTGAATTAAAATCCATTTCTTTCTCAAACTTATCAAAAGCACTTAAACTCTTCTAGAAGTGTTTCAGATGAAAAAAAATACCTTCTCTTCCCCTGTTACATAGAAAAGCAGTGCAATCGTACATCGCTGTGCAACTGGTGATGCTCAGTTTTGAAGTTGAGTGGTACTTTTCCCCTTGTACCTCTTTGCTGAGTAGTCATCTTCTCTCTGGATAACTGCGAATCTGGCTTGTGCCTCCCTCTCCAGTTATAGCTTGTTCCTGGTTTGCATGGCACACAAAAACATGGGCTCTGAAGAAAGAGAAATGTCTTACGACACCTATTGTCATTGCTGTTGGAGCTGCGTGCAGCAGTCAGCACTTTCTCCTGCATGAGACAGGCAGCAGAGGAAGTGTTGTTCCATATCTGCCTGCAGCAAGGCAGGCTGTGAACCCTCTGTACTGCCTCACACCAGGGTGGCTTATCTGCTCCTTAGGCACTGCAGCCCATGCTTTGTCACCTCGCTGGAATGAGAGTTTCCAAATGGTGCCCAAGCTAGAATGGTTTATCAGGATGTGACCACCATGATACCAGCCTCCAGAAGCACAGCTCAGTCTTTTTTTCTTTTTTTTTCTCTCCATCTCTATCACCTTAAATTAGGNAAAATTTCACAGAAAGGGTCATTGGGCACTGTAACAAGGTGCCCAAGGAGGTGGTTAAGTCACCTTCCCTGGAGGTGTTTAAGGGACTGGTGGGTGAGGTGCTGAGGGGCATGGTTTAGTGTTTGATGGGAATGGTTGGACTCAATGATCCAGTGAGTCCTTTCCAACCCAGTGATTCTATGATTCTATATATAATATACACTTGTGCATCAAGCCAACCTTCTTTTTCTACATGGTTAATATTGATTGTGAAAGTAGTGGTGCATTTCACAGAAATGCATGACTGGCTGTCAGCCTAGCACTATGCAGTTGTGCTTCCTCCTGAAGGATGCAACTTTTTGCATGGTGGACCCTCACTGTGTATACAAGGACCTGGCTGCTATCATCCTTCTTCTGCCCTGCAGAGGCTTGTGGCTTGAGGCCTGCATTTGCTGCTGTTGAGAAGGTTCTGCTGGCCCAGTGGCCCAGCCAGGAGAAGCTGATACTTGCAGAGCATAACTGGAAAAAGCACAAAAACACCACCATTACAGGTATGATTTTGCTGGATTTTTCTGCTAGCATTTATAATCAGAGAGCTGCAAATTGCTATTCCATGATAAAAGGGTCATAGGCTGTTAGGAGCTGAAACCATTGAAAATTAGTATTTTTCTAAGTAGGTGAAATGTTTCTAAGATAACTCTTTTTTTGCCATCTGCCACTTCGTATTAATAATCTTCAGCTGCTACAGATGTTGAAAGGATCTCAACACCATGCAGGATTGTGTGTAATAAGATCTGGTCCCTTTTGCCTGGCTGTGAGAGCTTGGCACATCTGCAGCACCAAGCTGGCTGGCTTAGCGCTCAACTAGCACACCATAACCTTGAGATAAACATCCCCTCTTATCCTCTGCACAGGAAATACACTGGATATTCTCTATAGCTTTGCAAACTGCTCAGGGTTTCACCTGATCTTTGGGCTCAATGCCTTGCTGCGGAAAGGTGGTTTGCAGTGGGACAGCTCGAACGCCTGGGCTCTGCTGGACTACTGTGCCTCGCAGAGGTACAACATCTCCTGGGAGCTCGGGAATGGTAAGTGTGAAGCCTGCTCATAGGTCAGGGAAGAGGTCATCTGGAAAGGTGACACCATAAGGTATGGGCTGGTAATTTTTAGAGCACAGAAGTTCATGACAGCCCAATTTGGATGACAGCCCATAAAGACAAGAGGATGTTTTAATGGGAAACGTTAAAGTCTTAATTTGTAAGGAGGGATTTCACAAAAAGCCCAAGAAATGAGCAAATTGAGATGAATTTGCTGATTTGCTTCTCATACCGGGGGTCTGAGATGAAGTGAATGATGCCTCATTAGATGCAGGATGTCACCTATGAGGACAGGCCAGGACAGAGCACTGGAGAACACGCTACATCATCCAGACTTCTGGTTTCACACTCATTGCCTTCAAAGGTCTTGCTAGTACCCCACCAAATCGTGTGAAGCCACAGGGAGGTGATACTCGCCATGTGAAACAAGCTGCCCTATGTTGTGCTCCAGAACTAGAGCTGGGTGCTGATGTGCACGTGTCTTCCCCAGAGCCAAACAGCTTCAGGAAGAAATCTGGCATCTACATAGACGGCTTCCAGCTGGGACAAGATTTCATTCACTTACGCCAACTCCTGAGTAACTATACCCTCTACCGGCATGCCAAGCTCTACGGTCCTGATGTTGGTCAGCCCCGAAAGCATACACAGAAGCTGTTGAGAAGGTAGGGGTGTGGGGCCCCAGCAGCATCCCTGGGGCAGGCACGTGTGGATAGCAGTGGTTTGTCAGCACCTGGATGTTGCGGGGAGGGGGGACATAAGTGGGCATTTGTGCAGGGATTTACAGATTTTGTGCTCAAAGTTGATACTAAGGATGTGCACATGGATACATCTAGTCTAATTGAGAACTAATTTCCTGTATTTTTCCTTAAATTAGAAACATGGACTTTTTTTTTTCCTTGACTAGGGATGACTGAAATCTTAGCTTCATTAATGATCTCAAGGCTTAATGGCTCAGAGAGCTGAAACTAAGATGCTAGCAGTACTTCAGTGACCCACACACCTTCCAGTTGACCGCTGGCTCAAGTGCTTTTCACCAGGGGAATCTCTGCGAGTTGCATGAGCATTAATTCATCTTCCCAGCAACTCGCTCATGCAGCCTGGCTGCCCAAAGCCTGTTTAAAAACCATCACAAGAGTGGTCCTGAAGCAGTTCTCATCGCTACCAGTGGCTGGGGGGAGAGGGGAGAGGAGGGCTGCATGTGGCAGCTTGCTCATGAGTTGACGCAACCCATCACCCATCCCCACTAACCACCAGCTCTCCAATGCATTCCCTGTGGTTGCAGCTTCCTGAAATCAGGAGGGAAGGTGATTGACTCTGTCACGTGGCACCAGTAAGTACTGCTTGGATATCATCATTACTACGCTTATAGCCTGTTTTCTTTACAAAATGGCAATTCGAACATCTTAACAGGAAGGAGGAGATGAAATCCTCCTTTCAGCAGTTCCTCAGGCATCTCTCTGCAAGCTCCTCAGAATAAGAGATTAATTGAGGGAGAGCATTATAGAAGGTCTCCAAAGAGGCTGCTTGGCGCACAGACCCAAAAGCAGTAGCAGTGGTTTGTAATAGAGGCATACCAGCAGGGAATGCAATGTCTGCAAGATGGTAATTTTCCTTGCTAAGTATGTTTACTGAGAAAGACAGAAGTGGGATGCACAGAGAAAAATGACAAGCTTTATTTCTCAGAAGAGCATGAGGGGGTAGGTCACAGCTCTCCCACACGTGAGGAGAGTTTCTCTAGGGGTCAGGTCTTATTGCAACAGTACTGGTTGTCTCAAAGCTCCAATCTGCAGCCCCTTGCAGATAAAATGTACTTTCCCATGGGAAGAAGGGGTTGTTGTATAAAAGGAAAAGATAGTTCAGACTTACTTGGCAGAGATGCCACTGCTGAACTTCTGTGAATGCAGAAACTGTTTAATGGAAGGTTTTAAATAACCTATGAGTGTCTGGGCTTTGAAATGGAGTCAGATCCCCATGATATGGGTGCTCTCCTTGACATTAGAAAGGCTGTTTCTGCTTGAGTGAAGTTTCACTCCTAAAAGCAAATTTCAGAGAGTCGCCGATTACTCTGCTGGAGAATGCACCTAACACCTTGTAAACAATGCAGCAGGAGCCTTGTTAGTTGATACATTATGTGCTGCCCTTTTTTTTCTCTGTTTATATCTGTTTGATGCAAGCAAAAAGCTCCGCAGGTCTGGCTGACCATTGCCCACAGAGACGTGCTAGCAGC
This sequence comes from Piaya cayana, assembly GCA_013389865.1. Lineage (NCBI taxonomy): Eukaryota > Metazoa > Chordata > Aves > Cuculiformes > Coccyzidae > Piaya > Piaya cayana. Next base: position 29,163 of record WAAB01025581.1, on the reverse strand, counting down.
CTCTCCTGCTCCCTTGTGTTTGTTCTCCAAGTCATTTCTGGGTGTGGGTGCAAACAGTACCCATGTGGTTTCATCCCTTCCCTCCTGTGCCATGGCTTAGAGATACAGTTTTAAAGTGCTCCAGTGGGCAGTGCGATAAAGCTGGCCCAAGGGAACCTGCAATGAACTCCACATGGTTGAAAGATAATTCCATGTGAAGGTGGTTTTCTTTAAGGAGTTGAATGCAGCACTCAGGTAACAGTGGGAAAAGATTCACATGCTTATAATGTATATATGTGTGCATATATGACTCATCTATGTTCTCTGAGCTGCTAGCAAGCTGTAAAGCATGTCCTCACCCCTTCCTGGGCTGTTCTTGCCTTGGGACTGCCTTTGCTTTAAATGGGCATGGCCTGTTTTCTTTACTAATTTAGGATTATCAGGTTTTAGCTTCCTCTTGTGGCTGGAAGTTTTCAGCTGCTTCTGGTAGGACCGAGTGATAACACGGTGAAATGCAAACCCCTCAGAGATCCCAATTTCCCATTCTTTATTCAGACAAACCAAACTTAAAAGCTTTTTTATCATGGTTGAGGGCAACCTTCATCCCATAGGGATGCCTCTATCCCATTCCCCTCCAGATGGCCAAAATACTGCAACAGAGGGACAGAAGATGGAATCTGATGTTTTTACTATATAACTTGATACAATAAAGCAAGGACAATATACAGAACCTGTCTCTATTCAGTGATATTTTCCTTGTCCTAAATAAGCAGATGCAAAAAACCCCTCTATTTCTGTAGATCAAAATTTCTGTCATATCCTGCCTCCATCAAAGTAATTATGCCTGATAGTCCCTTAAATTCAAACAGAATATCTTCACATTTTAGGGGGAAAAAAGTAAAAGAACTGGACAGTAAAACTTTGTTGTGGATAAATGTGTCAAGTGACAGTAGTGTTCTGTACCACTGGTGATGACTTTCCTTAATTTTGGTTATGTTTTTGTTTTCCCCATTTCCAGTTACTATGTAAATGGCCGAACTGCTACGAGAGAGGATTTCTTGAGCCCTAAAGTGCTGGATACCTTTGCCTCAGCTGTACGCAAAGTCCTGGAGGTGCTTTGTCCTTTGAAATCATTCCTATGCTCAGTTTACAGGGGGTTAGCAGAGAAGATTCAATAAAGTACAATTTCTCACTAGTAATAAAGAGGCATCATCAAAGCTTGGGTGCTGTTGTAATTGTAAATCAAAAGAAAAAATTAACAATAATAATAATAGGTGAGCTTTGATATTCTGCTATGCGGAAAGCACAGTACCAGATATGTCACAAACCTACAGTGTTCTCATTTATTGGTGTAGTCATTACTCAGGGATGTAATTTATGGTCATATCCCCTCTCCCCAATTTCTTTGTATTTTGAGATCTTGAGAACAGTACAGTTTAAAGTATACCACTGCTCAGCACAAAAAGACTTAAAGGACCTGGCTTTTAGTGATGTTTGCCTCATTCTACTTGTGTAGATGTGATTTGGGGGCAGGAGGGAAATAAATCTGCTGCTTCTAGTCCTTTTGATCAAAATTCCTGTGACATCTCATCTCAGTTGGTGCTATCCCTTAAATGCAGATTTTATATGTAAACACTTGGCTAAAGCACAACATTAGGTCACAAACTTAACTGTTGTCTCTTTCTTTTCTTCTCTGCTCCATCCTGGCCAGATTGTTGGTGGAACTGTGCCAGGCAAGAAGGTCTGGCTTGGAGAGACCAGCTCTGCCTATGGAGGGGGAGCTCCCAGGCTTTCCAACACCTACATTGCTGGCTTTATGTGAGTAACATATCACATGTGTAACGAAATTACAGAATTTACCCAGCTGAAGGGGGCTGCATAAATGACTTGCAGGAGGAATGTTTCCCTTGGGCTTCCTGGGGAGTGCAGGCAATGGGTGGGTTGAGGATCAGCCCTTGTGCCACTCCCTTTGTGCTTCCCCTTTGTCTGCGTTTGATATGCACCCAGGTAATAGCAGTTTCCTATGGAAAATGGGAGGTTAAAAGCATGAGAAAGTTGTATTTCTGCTCTCAAATCTGCAACACAAACTTTGTCCACTTGTGAGGATGGAAAGCCATTCTTGAGATGGGTGTCCTTTTCTGATGTCATTCTTTAGTCACCATGAAATAATTAAACAAAGGGCAATTTAGTCATTAAAATAATTTTCTCAGAGGACTCCAGTTGAAGCATTTTGTTGGAATAAAGGAATTCAGGCTTTTGTTAGCACATTGATCCGTTTGCAGATTCAAGCAGAAAAAAATTGTATGGAGATGTGTGGTTCACATTTTGAAAATTAACCAAAACCACAGTTAAAATAGAATTTTTCCTCTGCTATAAGGCATAATGTTCTTTTCATCAGGGTCTGATGAGTGTGCAGTCAAAGGCTGGTAATTGCAGGCAACCTTGTGACAGGCTATGATGATTTCTCTCAGCTATATGACTATGGCCAGCTGAGGAGAACCTGCTGTCACTCCTGGTTTCCACCATCTGTACTTTGGTTCCCAAGAGAAGGGGGCAGTTGGGGAGCGGAACAAGTGTTCTCTCCAACTCAGACCTCCAGTCAGAGGTGGTCTGAAATTAATTTTCAAGGCAATCAATGCAAGAATTTAAGTTAGTTGTATGATTTTAAAGAAGTCAACATCACGCCCTAGTGTTCGCTTGCATTCCTGCTTCCCAGTATGATTGGAGAAGGGCAAGGGTATACAGTTTAGGTCAGCAATTTCATCTGCATGTTGTTTGCTTCACTTTTTTGACAGGTGGTTGGACAAACTTGGGCTTTCAGCCAGGCAGGGGATTGACGTGGTGATGAGACAGGTCTTCTTCGGCGCAGGGACCTATCACCTTGTGGATGCCAACTTTGAACCTTTGCCGGTGTGTATGCAACCCTGCGACCTGAATGCTGCTCATATTTCTGGACAGGCAACACTTGATGTGGAGATACAAGTCAGCTATTTTTACAGTGCAAGATATTGACAGATTTTGTAGGGTGGTCCCAGTTATCTGTCCTTCCACATCAAGTTTGTTTATGTTTGAATATGGGTTCATGTACTACATGTGCATATTTACTGCAACTGCAGAGGTACAGGTAATCTTCAGCAGAGGCTGATTTCTGGGACATGATACTCTCATTTGTATGTAGGCACTTCTCTAGAGTTCACAAGGCATCTAAGTGCAGTTTTTGGTTTGAGTACTCCTCGGCTGAGTGATGAGTAGCTTTTAAGCAGAAGCATTATGTGATAATTATAACTGAAAATCAAAACAATGTGAAATCAAGACTCAAGCATTTCTTAGGTGATGAACATCTTCAGCTTTCTGTAGTGGCGGAAGGATAATTAAATCAAAACATGCATAGCTAGATTTACTTAGAAATAACATTCTGCTGTGGTGAAACATAATTATTTGAACTTCACATTGTTCTTACATGTTTCTTTGTGCTGGTTGCCTTTACCTCAAGGTGAAAGGACAGCATCTGTCTTTTTAGCTATCCTTTCATTTTTCTGCTTCCAGGTTGTGATTTTTCACAGGCTCATAGAGACCATGTAAGAGGAAATCCAGCATAGAAAGATTTTCTGTCCTGCCTGTTCAGCTGCTCCCTATGCATTTTGAGGCTTGTTGCTTTGGACTTTTTAGTTGTTCATTTAAGATATATTTAATTTTGACTGAAAGAATGTGCCTTGTTCCTCACCTACAGGCAGTACAGATGCTAATAATGCTCTAGAGGCAGTGAAATCCAAACCCATGCAGTTTTAGTCAGCATGGAAATGAATGGAAAGCGCAGCAATGTCAGAAGGCTGCACCTTCTTGCAGAGAGGCTGAGCATGCAGGCCAATAGGACAAGTCACTTCCCTGTGCTCATGGCAACTCAGGAGAGAAATGCAACAGTTTTCTTTCTAGGTCATTGTCCTGAGGCATCAGAGGATTTGTTCTTGATCAGCTCAGAAATTAATCCTAAAACCTGTTCCAAAGCAATGTGTTAGGGAGCTGCATAGAAGTTACTGAGGGGCTTCTTCCCAGCATTGTGCTGCAGGTTGGGCGCAGGCTTTCCAGCAGGAAGGGCAGCTCACGCCCCACTGGTTCAGCCCTGATGTGCCCTGTGCCCTGCAGAAATGCGTTTCCAAAATGCAAACAATCTACACAGCACAAACAGAGCTCTGAAATTTGCATATGAAAGGAAAAATGACTTGAAGTTATTTTGCAAACACAGCTGCTTTGTGGCTTGGAGGCAGGCTTTCCTTTTTAGTTATGATTTTTACGTGAATTGAAATAGGTATGGTGAAAAATGTAGTGAAGCAAGAAATTATGGGGAAAACAACCCTGAAATTACCAGCAAAATTCATGTTATATATGCAGCACCATGTGGAGTCCCTCACATGTGTCTAAGTGCTTATATTTGCTTTTCTGCCTCCCAGGACTACTGGCTCTCACTGCTCTACAAGAAGCTGGTGGGTACCAAGGTGTTGCAGGTCACTCTGACAGGAACCGATGACAGGAAGCTCCGCGTCTACCTCCACTGCACGAACACCCTCCAGTAAGCCTCTAGGAAGGGCAAAATATCCCAGAAACCAAGCCCATAGCCAGCCCCAGGCCAACAAAAGCAGTGTGTTACTACTGTGAATCCTCTTTCTCACCTAATCTCCCCCATCATGTTCTCTTGCCTTGCAGCCCAAAGTACAGAGAAGGGGATGTGACACTGTTTGCCTTAAACCTCTACAATGTTACCCAACATTTGCAGCTACCTAATTACTTATCAAGGAAACACGTGGATCAGTACCTCTTACTGCCTCATGGAAAAGAGAACATACTTTCCAAGTAAGCGTGCAACTCCCCCTCTCCCTTTAGAAAGGAGTGTGAGCACTTTTAGGTGGCCTCTAAAACCTTGCCTTGTTCAACTTGCAGGATGGGAAATAAAAAGCACAAAAGAAAATGCTTACCATTCTGCCATCCATTAGGGGTTTTTTTCAGTATGATCTGACTGCTGTTAGATCAGATGTATTTCTATCAGGTTTCTAAAAGCTCGCTAAGATACAATGACACTTGTTTGATGTTAATCAGAAAGCTTTTTCCTAGCAGGTTTCAGGGATCTGGACCAGCTCCTACAGCCCTTTTTCTTTTGCACAAGTGCATGTATTTCCTTTTGCAGCAACATCTTTTGTCTTTTTATGGTTTCTTTTGTTGCTACCACTAACACATCAGCACAGGTAGGATCTGCTCTGTGAGCAGAGTAGCCATCTTAATACTTGTGGGAGGAAAAAACCAGCTTAAATATATATTTTTTGAAAACTTGTTCTGCTGTTAACCTCACTAGAAGAGTAAGAAACATGTACTTTACAACTTGCTTGTGCTATGGCTCTAAAAGTGGTCCTTGCAGAAGGAGTGCCACAGATGCTCTCTGTATGTCTGTACATTTAAACTTGCAAGGAAAATTCACTTTGGCTTTGGGCTGAGTTAATGTTGACACTCAGGCCCAGAGCTGTTTGTGCTCAATGGCAAACACAGCGCAGCTGTCAAAATAGACTCTCTGTCCCTCTCCAGGTCTATTGAGCTGAATGGCCGTTTGCTGCGGATGGTGGATGATAAAACACTGCCAGAGCTTATTGAAAAAAACCTTGGCCCTGCCGGCGTGCTTGGCCTTCCAGCCTTCTCTTATGGCTTTTATGTTATCAAAAACGCCAAAGCTATTGCTTGCATTTAAATGGTTAATACACATGAAAGGATAAATGTAAAACATTTGGCTAGTAAGGAAGTTTAATCATAGAAATTCACAGTTCTACCATGAGATTTTAATTCTAGCAAAGGATACAAGTGTGGAGGCATTGGTATGATCTGTGGGATGGGGAAGACATGAGGTCTCACTGGGTAATTTGTATGTGAAATATACTTGCTAAGTTCCTGGGAGAATTTTCCAGGCGGAACAAGCCCAGGCAGGGGCCAGTTTTGCTCTCGGTCCAGCCTGTGTCAACTGTGCTTGAATGCATGACCCTTCTCTATGCCACGTGTGAAGCTGCATCAGCTTCTTAAGCTGTGCTTGGGGCACTGCCAGCTAGGCACTGCAACCCGTCTCCCTCTCATTAGTGTAAGTACAACTCTTAAAGCAGTTCCTCCAAAAGCTTGCTTCGGAAAGGATGAGCAGGAGTTTTGTTTTAGCTGTAGAGCTGTGGGTTTGTCTACACTATGTGGGGAAAGTCTGAGGAGGGGTTGTAGTTGCTGAGGATATCTCAGGGTTGAATGTGGGGGACACAAAGCAAACCAAGGTCAGGTTGCCTGCAGGGGAACATGGCAGGAGAAGCCAGGAACACGCCAGGAGAAGCCAGGTCCTCCATGGGAGCTGGGGCAGCACCACACATTTTTCCCAAGCTAGGGAAGCTCAGTCACAAGATGGAGCTGTGGCCCTGTAATTTCCAAAGGTGAGGTTTTTAACATGTAAAATGTAGGCTGTTCCTGCAGGGTGTGCTAGGGTGAGCCACCTCGGCCCTGCTGCATCCCCAGGAGGAGAGTAGTCCACCAGCACTCTGCCAAACCCATTGCAGTCAGTGGGCTGCACAGTGAGGGACTGCAATTCCTCAGGCTTCACCACCCTGCAAGTGGTTTGGGTGAAAAGGACTTTCCTGAACCTACCTGCTGATGAAGCTGTCCTTGACCCTCCCTAACTTGCTCAGGTCTCTTCTATACTCAAGGAAATGGGAGCATAAAGGGACTGCAATGCCTCTAAGCCATTGAAGGGCTTCAGCAGCCTTACAGCATCCTGAGGACAAACCTGCCCAGCCATGCTGACATACTTTCCACTAGCGAAATGACCTTTTTGGCCAGAAATATGTGTTTGTTGACAGCTTTTCTCCCTGCCTGAGCCTCCCCGATGTGTGCACTGCCACAGTTCAGTGTCTGCCAGCCACGGCCCTCTGGCATGCAAGCTGCCGGTCTGCAGGGGAGCAAAACACCTCAGAGAATACCTGTAGTCTTCTGCACATGTTTATTTGCATCTACTTTTCTTAGAGATATATAACCCATGCCACTGACAACGCCTTAAGATATTTTGAGCACAGCAGGGGTAAAAAACCAAAGAGCACACCACTGTATTCCCCCTTTTAAACTGCATGAGGTTTCAATGAAGGGCAGGGTGGGAGGGGACCGTTTTTAAAAGATTTTAAAATCAGATGTACTTTTGAAGTGTGATGAAAAGTTGTGCAATAAAATGTTATATTTAACTTCAGTGTGTCAAAGGAGTGTTTGCATCCACAGCACAGGTGCATTTTGTGAAGTATTATGTATGTATCAGGGTAATATAGAATCAGAAATGAGAATAAGGAAGGCCGAGATGGATGTTATCTATCTGGACTTCCGTAAGGTGTTTGATGCAGTTGCCTACAACAGCCTTCTCTCTAAAAGGGGAAGATACATATTTAATGGATGGACTGTTTGTGGACGAGGAATTGGTTGGAGGGTTGTGTCCGGAGGGTAGTGGTCAACAGCTAAATGTCCTGATGGGAACTGGTGACAAGTCGTGTCCCTAAGGGGTCCATACTGTTTTATATCTTTATCAATGACATAGACAGTGGGATTGAGTATTCTCAGCAAGTTTGCAGATCACAGAATCACAGAATCACCGGGTTGGAAGAGACCCATCGGATCATCGAGTCCAACCATTCCCAACAAACACTAAACCATGTCCCTCAGGACCT
>WAAB01025581.1:1163-20897 GCA_013389865.1 Piaya cayana | reverse complement strand
TGTTGAAAAACAGATGCAGAGATCCATCTGATCCATGAGCAAGTGCTTGTTTATTCAGCTTAGCTGTTTTTCTATATACCCCATTCCATTACATCCTTGTGTGCCCACGAGGGTGACTACAGTGTATTATTGGTTAAAAGTAGCTGTCCATAAAGGTATTACTAACATATTATTGGCTAAACTACAGCGCATGCTAAGAAACCAAGTTATACTAAAGTTAGCTATGTTGACAATTCATTTCCATTGTTTTCCTTTTAGCTGGCAGTGGTTCCCACCGAACTAGCTGCTGGGTTCCTCCCAGCTGGCCTACGTTTATCTTTTCAGCTCTCTGCTTCAAGGTCTTGTTAGCTGTTCAGTATCAAGCAGTCTCACAGCATCCAGGCCTTCTTCTCTGTAAAATCTTCCCACGAGGCTCAGGAAAGATATGGACCTGTTGGAATGGGTCTAAAGAAGAGCCCCAAAACTGGCTTTATCAGAGACAAAGTACTGGCCATTTTTTTAATTCAGCAACATCTAAAGCCAGCTTTTTGGTTTAATCTCTGCAAACTGACTCAATTCATCTTGTCCCTCAGCAGCTTCTGCAGCCCATTGTGTAGGACNGATATGGACCTGTTGGAATGGGTCTAAAGAAGAGCCCCAAAACTGGCTTTATCAGAGACAAAGTACTGGCCATTTTTTTAATTCAGCAACATCTAAAGCCAGCTGTTCGGTTTAATCTCTGCAAACTGACTCAATTCATCTTGTCCCTCAGCAGCTTCTGCAGCCCATTGTGTAGGACTCCACAGAGCAGATTTCCACTTTGAACTTTTTTGTACAATGCGGCAGGATCCATCAGTGAACAGGGTGTATTGCTTCTCCTTTTCTAGGGTTTTATTATATGTTGGGGTCCCTTCAGCATACACGACCTCCTCTTCTCTGGTGACATTCGGAAATTTTTGCCTTCTGGTCAGTCGTCCATGACCACTCCCAAGATTCATGGGCAACTGGGGTTTCCCATTTGAGCCCACTGGGTGATCAGTGCAACCTATTTGTTCCATGAAGTGTCAGCTGCATGATGTGTAGAGGGGACCTTCCCTTTGAACATCCAGTCCTGCACCAGTAGTCAGGGTGCCAGGAGGAGCTGTGGTTCCCTACCAACCACTTCCAAAGCAGCTCAAACTTCTTCATATGCTGCCAATATCTCCTTTTCAGCTGGAGTGCGTTTGGCTTCAGATCTTCTGTATCCTTGACTCCAAAACTCTAAGAGCCAGCCTTGAGTCTCCCCTGGTGCTTTCTGCCAGACACTCCAGGTAGGTACATTCTCCTTGGCTGCAATACAGAACACATTTTTAACATCTTGTCCTGCCTGGACTGGCCCAAGGGCTACTGCATGAACAATCTCTTGTTTAATCTGTTCAAAGGCTTGTTGTTGCTCAGGGGCCTATTTGAAATTGTTCTTTTTCTGTGTGACTTGATAATGAGGGCTTGCAATCAGTCTGCAAATTGGAATATGCATTCTTCAAAAATCTCACAATCCCTAAGAAAGCACTGTAGCCTCTTTGCTACAGTGGAGATACAGCTGTTATTTTGTTGACCACATCTATTGGGATCTGATGACACTCATCTTGCCACTTTATTCCTTAAAACTGGATCTCCTGTGTAGGTCCATTGACCTTACTTTTTTTGTTTGTTTGTTTAATGGCAAAACCAGCTTGCTGTGCCTGTCATTTGGGTTAGAGTAGCCACAGTTTTCTTAATAGTTATTTACCCATAAGCAAGAACTGACATGCATTCAGGAGACACAACAAAATACACATGCTAGTTTGACCATCCCAAGGGTACTCAAAATTCTCCAGAGCTATTCTCTGGAGGAGAAGGGTAGAATGAAGAGTCCTTGGTGGCTCTCAAAGATGAAAAGCTAAACTGGGACATTTTGAATAGCTTCCTGAAGTATGGAGATGAAGCTGCTGCCACCTCTCTGCCCTGCCACCTGTCGCTGCTGAAAATAGATGCCAAATTGATCTTACCAATCTTACCACCAATGGTTTTATCATACCATTAGGCAGTGCCACACAGCACAGCAAAGCAATAACCTTAACCCAATGCCCACAGGTGCTAAACCACACATAAACACTGACAAACAGCATATATGGCAAGTAAGGTGCTACACAATGCAACTCTGAGAACAACTGAAAAAACATGTCACCAATCATGATCAAAACAATATAATGAATGCTTATAATAAATTTCCTTTAATTACTCTGGTCAGATCTGTCATTATCTCAGTGCTTCAAGCCTGAACAAGGGCTCGAATTCTGGCCTCTCAGACTTAAATTCTGATGCTCTCCTGGCTGAGCTGGCTGAGCCTGTTTGAGCCCAATCCTGTGTGCAGAAAAGGATCCTCATACTTTTGCCCTTAGCTGGCAGCTAAACAGTACACAGCTGCTCTTTCACTCCTCCCCAGCTGGGGAGGATGGTAAGGAGAATCAGAAAAGAAACTAAAAGCTCACGGGTTGAGATAAGGACAGTTTAACAAAACAATAAAAACTGTTATGATGATGGTGGTGATGATGATAATGATGATGATGATTATTATTAAAATACAACTGCTCATCACTCAATTATTAGCCTGTCCAAGCAGCAATCACCTTGAGCACAGCAATTAGCAGAACACAGAGGACTGAATTTGGAACCTGGATCACCTACCAACCCCCAGGCAAATTCCCATTTTTATATTGAGCATGATATTATGGTATGGATATTCCATTGGCCTGTGTTAGCTGTCCTGGCTCTGCGCTGTACACTAGCAAACATGGAGAACAGAAAAATCTTTGATTTCTTAGCAACAGCTGAAATAAAACCATCAGTGTCTTTTCCACATTCTTCTCATATGAAATCTAAAAAACAGCAGCTGCTGGGATGCAAATAAATTCTGTCCCAGCCAAGTATAAACATTACCTGGCAACAACTAAACAAATCAACACTATTCTCACACTAAATTCAAAACACAGCAGCTACTAGAAGGAAACATAACTCCATCCCAGCTGATACCAGGACAATATGAAAATAAGGAAACTGATCATCTCTGTAAAGCAGGGACAATTTTGACCATTGACTCAGATTTGAACTGGTAAGATAGATGGGTCTTAGTGGGTTTTGGTGACTTTTCAGACTAAAATGTTTTATTTCCTAGATTTTTTTTTCCAGTGAGGAGCCAGGCCATCTTGTAATGAATATAAATCTAGTGAAAATAGGTTTGGTTTTCTGCTTTGCTTTCATGAACTCCTTAAAAATTGTCTGCAGATGACCCAGGATTTTCTCACCACATTGCACAGAAAAAAACCCAAAACCAAAACCCAAACAAGTTCACAGCATCTGCACAGGAGCAGCCACTTGGTGAAAATCAGAGTACTGAACTTCATAGAGACACAGCAGGCAACTAAAGTTCAAAATGGTTTCCCTCGTTTTTTTTGCAAGGGCTTCACTGCCCCAGGCTGAAGGAAGTGTAAAATGAGCCAGGGACATTGAATTCTCCAAGAAAACTTTGTATCCAGTGACTCTGGGGACATTTTATTGTTGAAATAACAATAAGATAAAAATTTTTATGGTTCTGCCTAAAGCTTCCCTCCCTCCTCAGTTTATACAATAATTCACAAAAGCTGCTAAGAGAACTGAGTGAATGAGGACAGAGATCCAAAGGGCATACATGAAATCAGAATTTTTTAACTACAAGCTGGAGAGGTTTGGGAGATGACACAGGTGCTGATGCCTGATCACTTCATGATGATGTTGTTTTGATATACAGTTACCTACAATATTAGGTAACTGAACAGGTATTACCTATTCAGTTCTGGAGTCCTCAGGACAGGAAGGACATGGATCTGTTGGAGATTTGGATTAGATATAAGGAAGAAATTATTGACTGTGAGGTGGTGAGGCAATGGAACAGGTTGCCCAGAGAAGCTGTAGATGCCCCATCCCTGGAGGTGTTCAAGGCCAAGCTGGATGGGGCTTTGAGCAGCCTGGTCTGATGGGAGGTGTCCCTGCCCATGGCAGGGGAGGTGGAACTGGATGATCTTTAAGGTCCCTTCTGACCCAAACAATTCCATGATTCTATGATTATGAAATGTAATAGTAAACCCAGCCCACACGCTTTTACTGAGATGCTGAAGTACAGGAACTAAAGGTTACAAAAGTTCTGTGCTGTTGTTTTGCCATCAGTCCCTCTCAGCTGCTCCTCTAGCATTCCCTGCTTGAAGCAGATGAAGGCAAAGCTGCCACCTTCCTCACATCTTGTGCCAGGAGCCCTGGCTCTGCCTGCCAGACCTGTGCCAGGACCGTGACACACCAAATACTGATACCAGGAACCGTGACTTCTATCTGCCAGGCCCTGCAGCTTATCGAGAGGTGACAGCTCCAGCACCAACAGGGCAGCTGTGCCAGACAACTGTGTCCTGGGGTGCATCAAACATGGTACTGCCAGCCAGTTGAGAGTTGACTGTCTCATTCTACTCTGCACTGGTGCAGCCCCACCTCAGGGATTGTGCGGTTTGGGGCACCATGTATAAAAAGCATTTAAAGCTATTGGAGTGTCCAGAGGAGGCCACAAAGTTGGTGAAGGGTTTAGAAGAGAAGTTGTATGAGGAGCAGCTGTAGTCACTTGGTCTGTTCAGCCTGGACGAGTCTGAGGGGAGATCTCACCACAGTGTGCATCTTCCTCACAAAGAGAGAAGGAGTAGCGACTGTTCTCTCTGGTGACCAGTGATAGGGCCTGAGGGAATGGCAGGAAGATGTGCCAGGGGAGATTGATACAAGAAATAGTTACTATTACAAAAAGTGGAATATTTTTAATTTAAGTTAAAGTAGAATTACAAATCATCTAAGTAATTGTATTTTTTCAAAGTTAGACAGTATGTCCCTCTGACAGCATGTTTCCTCAAACAGTGTTTTTTTCCGGGCACTGTTCATTCTTTGGAGATGGTAACATCTTGTGTTCAGTATGATCTGTGCTGAACAGATGTATCTTCTGTAATCTCCTATTTGCAGTCTTTTCTCATCTCAAATGCAAGGTCAGAGCTGGAGCCTGAATTAGCAAGATTTTTGACTGTTGTAAAGTTCGTAATAATATTAAAATTAGTCCTTGGAAAGTAACAGATTTCAGCATAAGAATTTCTGGGAAAATTTATAGATGTGCTTGTAAGTGGGAAATAGATTTTGTTGGAGATCACTGCCTCGTGTTGCACAGGCCTGATAAAGGATGCTTGCTTTTGAAAACTCCAAAAGGAGTCTTAAGAGAGTTTTATTTGCCGGCATTTTCAGTATCAGGGCTAGGCTGGATATTGGGATAAGGTTGTTCCACCAGAGGGTGGTGGAGCACTGTAACAGCTCCCCAGGGAAGCAGCCGCGGCTCCACGCCTGACAATAATCGATAAGCACCTGGACAAGGCCGTCAGATATACAGCGTGAACGCTGGGGTTGTCCTGGGCAGGGACAGGAGGAGAGCTCGATGATCCCCGTGGGGCCCTTCCAACTCGGGATATTCTGTGGCTGCGCGGGGCAGAACCCGGGGAGCTGGGGGGCAGTGACCCCGTCCCTCATTCTGACCCCGCCCCATCCAACAGACCGCGCCCCCCTCTCGCCCAGGCCATGCCCCCTCGCACGCTATTGGTGGGGCGGAGAGGGTCCGCTGCGCACGCGCATGCGCCTNGGGACAGGAGGAGGGCTCGATGATCCCCGTGGGGTCCTTCCAACTCGGGATATTCTGTGGCTGCGCGGGGCTGGACCCGGGGAGCTGGGGGACACAGACCCAGGCCCCTCATCATGACCCCGCCCCATCCAACAGACCGCGCCCCCCTCTCGCCCAGGCCATGCCCCCTCGCACGCTATTGGTGGGGCGGAGAGGGTCCGCTGCGCACGCGCATGCGCCTCGTGACCGCCCCCCGAGGGCGGAAGTGCGCGGCGCAATGGCGGCGCTACTGGCCAGGCTCAGCCGGGGCTTTCCGGACCTCCGCGCCGCTTCTCGCTTTCTCCTCCCCGCCGCTGCCGCCGCGCCGCCGCTGCTGCTGCGCCGCCCCTCCGCGCCGCCGCCGCCGGGACCTCCGCGGCCGCTTAGCTTCTCGGCGGCTGAGCTGGTGCGCGCCGCGCCGGGCCCGCTGCGGCCCTACCTGCGCCTCATGCGGCTGCACCAGCCCGCGGGTGAGCGGGGCGACGCGGTAACCATGGCGATGCGGCAACCAATAGAGGCGCAGTAGCCAGAGGCAATGCGGTAACCATGGCGATGCGGCAGCCAATGGCCGAGCGTGACGCCGCGGTCCGCTATGTATTGCTGATGGCGGGAGCGGGGGGCGGTCCTGTGCCGGTGGCCGGAGCAGACCCCTCCCGGACACACGGGCCTCGGGCTCTGCTGCAGAATCATAGAATAATTTGAGTTGGAGGGGACATTACAGCCCATCCAGTTCCGATCCCCCTGCCATGGGCAGGGACACCTCCCAGCAGACCAGGCTGCTCAAGGCCTCATCCTGCCTGGCCTTTAACACCTCCAGTGATGGGGTGACCTGTTCTAGTGGCTTACCGCTCTAATAATGAAGAAATGTTTAGCTTGTAGAAGAGGAGGCTAAAGGAGACCTCATTGATCTCTATANTGATTCTAAATCTCCCTCTCTCCAGTTTATACCAATTGCCCGTAGTCCTATCACTACAAGCCTTTGTAAACTGTCTCTCCTCAGCTTTCTTGTAGCTCCTTCAGGTACTAGAAGGTGGCTATAAGGTCTCCTTGGAGACTTCTGGCTGAACAACCCCAACTCTGTCAGCATGCCCTTGTATGGGAGGTGCTCCAGCTGTCTGATCATCCTTATAGCCCTCCTCTGGACCCATTCCAACAGCTCTATATCCTTCCTGTGTTGATGATTCCAGAACTGGACACAGTAGTCCAGATTGGATCTCACCAGAGAGGAATAGAGGGGCAGAATCACCTCCTTTGACCTGCTGGCCACGCTCCTTTTGATGCAGCCCAGAATGCGATTGGCCTTCTGAGCTGCGGGCGCATATTGCTGGCCCATGTCCAGCTTCTCTTCAACCAGCATGCCCGAGTCCTCTGCAGAGCCGTTCTCAATCACATCATCTCCCAACCTGTATTGAAATCAGGGATTGCCCCAAGCCAGGTGCAGGACCTTGCGCTTGGCCGTGTTGACCCTCATGAAGTTCACATAGCCACATTTCTCCAGCTTGTCACGTGTCAGCCTAGCAGTGCTACCACTCAGCAGCAAGCTGCCATGCTGCCACATGCCCCACAGCACCACATATCCCACTCCACGTGCGGGTCCTGTCTCCCCACAGGGACGTGGCTGTTGTATCTGCCGTGCACCTGGAGCATCGGACTCGCGGCTGAGCCAGGCTGCCTCCCAGACTGGCACATGCTGTCTCTCTTCGGCATCGGAGCAGTGCTCATGCGTGGAGCTGGCTGCACCATCAATGACATGTGGGACCGCAACTATGACAAAAAGGTGGACAAACCCCCTCGGTCATGCAAACAACTAGGGAAGTGAATTGCTGATTAATTAACCGTTCATCTCCAGTATCACCAGTGATTCCTTGCTTAGTGCAGGCATAGGGCTCCAGGTCCAGAAATTCCTCATGCTTCTGTCTGGAGATGCATTTCATGGTAGTGGAAGTGTTTGGTTTGGTTTTTTTTTATAAAATATTTGTGTCTGGGCTCTAAGTCATCTGGAGCACTTACCTCTGAGTAAGGTAAAGTTTATGTTATTGTCACCTATAGGCAAGACTTGGACAAGTTTTAATGTTCAGCTTTTTCTTTTATGATAGAACAAGATACATAAACCTTAACACTTTGCTACACTTGCTGGTTATGATCTACCTAAGAACTGTTTTTTTTTTTTTTAAATTTTCAGAAGTAGGGTTTCCTTGATTTCTTCAAGGAAGATCTGTTAAGATTATCATGCTCAACCCTGAACTAATCCTCTGCTATTATGTTGTGGGTTTCATCTCCCTGTTGTTCAGAAGAAGGAAGTAAGCAAAAGGCAATGCCTAGTGTCAGATGTTGAAATGTGCACAGTGCAGGCTTCAAGAGGAGTATCCTGGTGATGTGTCGCTGCTTGTCCTGTTCTCTGTTCCTGTGTTGTTCCTCTGATTTGGCATTTCAGCGCTGACAAGAGAAAGGATGAAGTGCTGATCTGATATGCAACGTTATTATGGCACTGTTGTATTTGTGCTGTTGGGCAGGCAAAGAATCAGTACAATCTGTGGCAGCTTTGAGTAGTTTAGGGTTTGGAAGTTGTTAACAACTGCACATGTTGAAAATTGCAGGGGCAGGGGAGAAAAAACTAGAAGAGTTTATTTAAATTCACATTGTTAAATCTTGTGCAGAACAGTTTATATACTGCTGTGTAAAATGTTGGGGCTTTTAAACCTCTTTGAACAGACTTCACACCATTTTCATCAACGTGCAAACATTTTTTTTCCTGTCTTTTTTATCAACATCACTGTTGGCAAATAACCATACATTTCAGTTTGACTTTTTTCAGATACGTGTTTCTTCCTTCAGTTCATCTTGTATGGTTTCTTGCTCTGGATGGAAGTTCTAAACTCCATTGCATCCCAATTAGGATTAAACTGATTGTCCTTTTATTGTTATTAACAGTGGTAGTATGTGCTAGAGGAGCCCTGCATCTTTACAGTAGTTTACATGGTAATCGAAGTGCTGCTCAAAATTGGGATAGTTAACTCACAACTTCTAAGTCTGATTTTTTTTTTTAATAAGGTGATAAAATTTAGGTACAAGATGCCTACAGTGTTTCTAATCAGCCTCATTGCACACAAGTGGCATTTATTTCTGCTCTAATTTTTAAAGCCTGTATGCCTTTGTTACAACCAGTGCTGCTTACAAATACAACTTGGGTCTGTGATGACCTGCTGAATTTCTGTTGTTGAAGGAACTCCATCTCATACATTCTGGGACCTGTTTCAGTTTATTTTTCTGCTCTATATGCCAGTGGTATGACTTATAGTTTTAAGGTACCTTGGAATGTTTTGTGTTGGATTTGGTTTTAACATTACTCTTTCAATTTTTAGGTTGCGAGGACAGCAAGTAGGCCCCTGGCAGCTGGAGAGATCTCCACTTTTCAGTCCTTTGTTTTTCTTGGTGGACAGCTTAGCTTGGCTCTTTGTGTGCTTCTGTGCCTGAATTACTATAGGTGATGTATAAGTTACATTTTGGGTTTTGAACTTCAATTTCTTGGCCAGAGTTAAGAATGTAGATTTTCAGCAGAAAAAGTGCTGAAGGCAGAGGAAGGAGGTTGTTAGCCAGGGAATTGTATTTGAAAGTAAAATAATTAGTTCAGTACTATGTACAGCACCCGTAATGCTGCACTATACCTTGTGCTCTTTAGACTAGCAAGCAATAAATCTCTTGGTCCTTTTTACAGTATCCTTCTGGGAGCAGCTTCTTTATCTCTTGTGATCACCTACCCACTGATGAAGAGAGTAACATACTGGCCGCAGTTAGTTTTGGGTGAGCTGAAATATTTTAACTGGGTTTTTTTCTTCAGATGTAGCTTTTGGAGTGTTCTACAAGTTACTGAACTTCAACAATCTTATTTTATATAAAATTGTCTATTAAAATAAAAATACTTTATAAGCAAAGTTCTCTTGTATCAGAAGCAGCTTAAACAATTTATAACACATATGAGAGGTGAAGTTTGGGTTTGGGTTAAAAATCAGTTCTTTATTTTGGCAGAGGGAGGGAGAAAGGAAGGGAGAAGGTAAGTATTTGTCATTTAAGAACGGGCTTTATTTTTGGTGTTATCTCAGAACCTGTCTTAAACTCACACCTGTCCCACATTCTAGTCTTCAACCTCTAAAATAACTCCTGTAGAGAAACTGATGGTGCACCTATACTAAAATATGTTTTTGTATTTTCTCCTTTACATTCCAGCTGCCTTCAGCTTTTTCAAACAAAATTGTCATTTTCAGCCTTGAAGTACCATAGTTGGATGCTCTGCACCCTTTTGCAGTCAGTTATACTGATACCTTTTGTTATACTGACATCTAAACATCTTAACTTTGTACTGACTTTTTGATTCTTTGTACTAATGAAGCAAAAGTTAAATTGGGGAAAAGCATGTTGACTATACATATTTCTCCTTTCACGTCCAGAGTATGTAATGTCAGATTACTTGTATTTATTTCCTGACCATAAATGTGTGGTAGAAAAACAGAGATGCCAGTAATGTAGGAAAACCTGCTGATATGCTCAAAAAATGTTTAATTTTATACATAAAATTTAGATTGTTCTTAGCAACATCGTAACATTATTTTCTTTTTTTTTTCCCTACTCTTTTTATGGTTTTTAGGACTTACATTTAATTGGGGAGCCCTTCTTGGCTGGTCTGCCATCAAAGGGTCTTGTGAGTGGTCTGTGTGTTTGCCCTTGTATTTAGCTGGAGTAATGTGGACGCTGGTATACGATACCATTTACGCACATCAGGTAGAGTGGGAAATTTTAGATATCTGTTTGTGTTTGTGTATTTAACTTACAACTTTGTTGTCAAGACTGAAATACTAGCCTGTTATGGTTCAAATAAAACCCAGCCTTTGGACCTTTTCTTGTTGTTTGCACATGTTTTACATATTAGGTAGAAAGCTGGAAGTATAGGTGCACTTTGTGAGCATTACACATTTGTTCAGTGTAATGTAAGGATCTACAAATGCTCTTAAATTGGGTTCCTAATAAGAAGCGTTGGAAGCTTAAGCAAGGCTTCACTTCTTGTTTTCCTTATAAAGTGGCAGTTGAGTTGTGGAGTTTTTGCTAATTCATCTCTTCATTCTAGGATAAGAAGGATGATGTCATCATTGGTGTGAAGTCAACAGCATTACAGTTCAAGGAGGATACAAAGCAGTGGCTCAGTGGCTTCAGCCTTGCAATGCTTCTGAGTTTGTGCATGGCAGGAATGAACTGTGACCAGACATTCCCATATTATTCAGCTGTGGCTGCCATAGGGGCTCACCTAGCGCACCAGGTTTGATGGATTTATTTATGCTTCTTCCATGTGGGAGTTCTTGATAAGAAATCAGAGTGCTTTTCAACCCCCATAAATTCACCAAATGTCTAAAAAAAAAAAGTCCTGTTAAAAGAACTGAAGTCTTCTGACAATAAGCTTGCTTCTCTTCAGTATCTTTTGCAGACTTTTTGTTCAAAGAGACCTCCAGTGGTCCACAGACTGCAGAACACTGGTTTTCAATCCATTCCTAACCAAAAGAACTTCCTCACGTTAAGCTGCAAACTGAAGGAGGTGGTTTTCTTTCCTCTTCTAGTAGCAGCTGCAGCTAGATCCATCTCAATATCCTGCAAGACTGCACATTTTTTACTCTTATGCAGTTCTTCCTATGTCTGGCACATATGATCTGAGACTGCATTTGAAGTATATTGTGATCTTTGACTTTCTTTCAGAGATTATATGGTGTACAGTATCAAGGATGCATGCGGACTTCTTTTATAACATGGTGCATGGTATCGACAGGAATGTGATTGTTTTGTGTTCTGTCTCTCAGAGGTGGTTAATTTTATACCTCAGTAATTATTCTGTGGTGTGGTCTGGATCTTTAGTCTGAGATCTGACGGTATAATGAAATATTCTGTGACTTGTTCATCACTACCTGTAGCAGATGTTAATAGTATAATTTTGTGGTAATTGACTGTTCTAATTCACAATTCTTTTTATAGCAAAGGACAATCCAGTTCAGTCTTCTAGTTCTATTAGTTTAGAAATGTTAATGAACCTTTGTTGGTGAAAGAAGCAAATAGAATCTTGTTACCCTGTTCAATCTGAGTCTTAGCAACTGTGTTGCCCACTTTTGTAGTGACAAATCAGTCTATATGAAAATTAATTACTGGTCTTGGTAGGTGAGTGATAGCAAAGGAGTTTGTGTATTGCAGGTAGTAAAACTGTCAACAGTGTCAGAAATCTGTGGTTAATATGAAACTTTTTAAAGCACATTATGTGCACTTATGTGGCTCTTCAGTGTGGGGAGTTCATGCAGATCATGTATATTAAACATATGCCTGGGTAAGAATTCTGGCAGGGCTGTAGACTAATATTTGTCAGCCACTGCTTTTCATAGCAGTTGTGCTTAGGAATCTGTTGGGAAAAGAATTCCTTGTTCCAGTGTGTAATCATTTACAGTGTGAATTGTCAGAGTGGCCTTACACTGGAGTTTTGGCACAAATGGAAATTACTTTCCTACAGGGTGGGTTTTTGTAGGTGGGAACGCAGACCTGTTGAATGTAAGTGGTGAAGAGTGCACAAGAATTGTGTCAGTTGTCAAAGTCATAAGAGTAGCATTGTTTTCTGTGCCAGAGTAGCTTTGGTTTGAGTGATTATTTTTGTATCAGTTCTGCCTAAACATTCTCACACTTGTCTTCTTGTTTAAGCTTTCTGAACATGTGCTTAACTGAGTTTAGAAAGCTGAGTAAGGTGCATGAGGGGTAGGTTTTCCTTAATTCATTGAATTTGTGCTTAAGACAGAGAAATTTTGATGTCAAATTTCTATCCCACTCAGAAAGTTCAGCAATAGAATTGTAACATCTTTTATTTGCTTTATGTTTCCGAAAGTATATCTTATGGCTTGGCTGCTATTGGGTTTTACTTCTCAATTCAGTTTTTTCAGTTCCTTATGCCTGACAGGCTGGCAGTCTTTCAAGGGTATGAGCAAAATCACATCTTAGATGCTGGTGGACAACATTTCAGATTCTTTGATTGAAACCAAGCCATGTTGCCTCTGTACAACTGCAAATGGCAGAGGAACAGGGTTCCCAGGGAAGGCTTCACTCCTTTTAGTTGGCTGTGATCCATTTTGACTTTTTCAGATGCTGAATTGCAAGCCTTGAGGTTTTGAGGATACTTGTGTATTAATCCTTTCGTTTGTTTTGCTTAAAATTGCCTATTGTCATCCTTCTCAAGACTTTTGCATCAAGTTTTGTTTCCAGGAATATTTGTCAGTAATTTTGCTCTTGCTATGCTGTGTGGGTTTTTTCACCTTTAGTTGTGACTCTTGGCAGACAGATGTCAGGCTGGGCAAGCTTTGCTTCTAAGTGTTGCTGCAGGTGTCCTTGTTCTTTATTGCGAGAGAACTGAATAGACATGGATAAGAGTAAGCAACAGGGCTAAACTGTGTGGCCAGGCAGTGCTGGGCACTTTCTCTGCATTCCAGTTAGCCTGGGTCACTGCTGGTTTTACAGTGCCTTGTCTGTACTGACACATGGAGCAACACCATGTAGTGCTTAAAGGTGCAGGCAGGTTTTGGGAGGGAGTATTTTTATTTAAAGTTCCCATTGAAGGATTAGATGGTTATGTAATTCTCAAAAAAGACTTAAGTTCAGGCCCAGATATTTTCATGGTTTTAAACATCAAGCCAGAAGCATCAGGATTATGACTGTTAATACTGTCCCTTTTTAAGGGGGTCCAGGTGTCATTTTCAGATGTAATCCTTGACTTCTCTGCTGTATGTTGAATACATCTTCCAAGTAAGCATAGATGCCAGTTACGAAAAAAATCCTTTGTAAGCACAGAGTATTCCTGTTTCTTGTGGAGAAAGTCTCAGGTCTTACAACCTGAGATTCAGTTTTTGAAGTTACAGATTTTTAAGGTCTTTTGTGAACTGTCAAATATTTAAGAGTCTCTAGAATAATAATGCTAGAATGTTATGCTGTGCTTTTGCAGATTTATACTTTGGACATAGACAAACCTGAAGACTGTTGGAAGAAATTTGCTTCAAATCGTACTGTAGGAGTCCTGCTCTTCATAGGGATTGTGCTTGGAAATCTGTGGAAACGAAAAGACTCAAAAAATGTAGAAAGGCCTTTAGAAGACAGGTAGTTAAAATTACTGTAAATACTGGTATTTTAGTCCAACTAAAATGTAAGTACTGTAAGAAAGAAAGCACTTTTTACATAACGGTAGCTGCTTTATACTGTTTATTTACAAAAACCAGTTAAACTGTTATTGTTTCTAAAAACATACAAATGAGATTATCCTACAGTGTGATTTCTGATAACCCTTAAATGACTTCAACCTCCACAGAAGCTTCAACAAGTTAAGCTGCCCTGATGGTCCTGTGTAGTACAAGCATACTTCTGGCAAGTTCTTAAGGCTGTAAATCCAAGATTTTATATGAAATGAATGCCTCTAAATGACAGTACATGGAAAAACACAGGGTGATTTCAGGATGAAAATAAAATCCGGCTGTACATGCTTGACGTTCTGATTTATTGCATATGTAATTTTCAGCTTAAGTTAGAGCTTGTGTGAAAGAATTGCAATAGCAGTTTTTATTCTGAGGTGTCTAGAAGCAGTCAGTACTCTGTGAGTGTATGAGGTTCAAGTTAAAGTGAAGTATTTAAAACTACCTTTTGCTTTTGCTATGATTGCTGGCACCATTTCCTTTTCACATGAAAAGAACAGGCTTCTGCAAAGTTACTGGCACAGAGCGAGATGAGTTTGTTTATCAAGAATGATTTGGACAGGAACTACTGACTTTCAAGAAACGAAACCAGAAGAGCTCAGAGCTGTTACCGACTGTGCATGACTGGTAGTTGGTCCTGAGCTATAAATGCATCATGCAAAGTCTGAGCTAAAGCAGAACCAATTAGCTTTTCAGCTAAGCCTCTTCTAAGTAACTTCAGTTTCTGAAAATTCATAACATGTGTCACAACCTGGACCCTCGAGCCACACGCTCGTGTCCGGCCCTGACTGGGGGTGGGGAATTGGATTCGTTTGTGTGGTGATCTGGAGGCCAATAAGGTCACTCCCAAGGGTGAATATCAAAACAGTATTTATTTCTGGCTCCAGCAAACATAAACACACCAAGATACTGGGCACACAACAAAGACATGGGGTGGGGCAACCACCCAAAGTTACAGAAATGAATCCCCCAAAACAACCCAGGTCCCTCAGATCTGATCCAACAAACACCCACCCCATAAAGTAATGGTGGAGAGATGAGAGAGATATATAGAGAAGGAAAGAAATCACCACATCGAAGGCAGCAGATGACCTCAGGAACACGTGTTTGCAGCAACAGCTTTTTTTCAGGCTGCATTGTCCAGGCTGGTCCGATCGAAGTGTGTGAGTGAAAGCGAGCATGGAGGAGGTGAGAGCGAGACTCCCCGCCTGGCTCCTTGAGAGTCCTTTATAAAGTCAGCCTGACCCCCATCAGCCTGTGTCTTTTTTGCGCCCTGGAAGTGAGCAGGTGGGGGTGGGTAGCGCGAGCAGCAGCAACGGCTGCATCCCCTTACCCCACTGCAGCAGCTTTGGGGCCTGCTGCACTGCCCCCGCTGAACCTCGGCACCACAGATGAGCTGGTGCTACAAGGGGGTAGTCTTCAGACAAAATGTTTAAGGGAAAGAGATTGACATAGTCTGACTTTACAACATGTTTTTCAGACAGTGTCTGCCTCAGGAAGTGATAAGCCTGATGTTTATCACCAAGGTAAGGGGACATTGGTATGCAGAGAGGCCATTGCTTATACTTACTTCTGTGTAAATCAAGGTCATCCTAGAATTAATGTGATGCACCTGCACCAAGGTGGGGACAGGACAGGTGACCCAAAACTAATAGGTTAAGTATTCCATGCTGTATACATCATACTCGGAATAAAGCTTAGGGATCATGTGGGTCTCTCTTCTTTGAGAGATGATGTTTGGGATTCACATTTCCTAACAAGGACCAATCTCCACAGTACCGGTGTTCCTGCTTGCAGTTCCTATGCCTGGGTACTGTTTCCGAGTTCCTCTGGTTCATGAGGTAATGGAAATAGTGTACTTGTTTGCATTTTTTCCATGGCTAAATGTTTTTTCCTGTGTCCTGCCTGTGTTCAGCTCACATACCTATAAATAATAGNGCAGAACCAATTAGCTTTTCAGCTAAGCCTCTTCTAAGTAACTTCAGTTTCTGAAAATTCATAACATGTGTCACAACCTGGACCCTCGAGCCACACGCTCGTGTCCGGCCCTGACTGGGGGTGGGGAATTGGATTCGTTTGTGTGGTGATCTGGAGGCCAATAAGGTCACTCCCAAGGGTGAATATCAAAACAGTATTTATTTCTGGCTCCAGCAAACATAAACACACCAAGATACTGGGCACACAACAAAGACATGGGGTGGGGCAACCACCCAAAGTTACAGAAATGAATCCCCCAAAACAACCCAGGTCCCTCAGATCTGATCCAACAAACACCCACCCCATAAAGTAATGGTGGAGAGATGAGAGAGATATATAGAGAAGGAAAGAAATCACCACATCGAAGGCAGCAGATGACCTCAGGAACACGTGTTTGCAGCAACAGCTTTTTTTCAGGCTGCGTGGTCCAGGCTGGTCCGATCGAAGTGTGTGAGTGAAAGCGAGCATGGAGGAGGTGAGAGCGAGACTCCCCGCCTGGCTCCTTGAGAGTCCTTTATAAAGTCAGCCTGACCCCCATCAGCCTGTGTCTTTTTTGCGCCCTGGAAGTGAGCAGGTGGGGGTGGGTAGCGCGAGCAGCAGCAACGGCTGCATCCCCTTACCCCACTGCAGCAGCTTTGGGGCCTGCTGCACTGCCCCCGCTGAACCTCGGCACCACAGACGAGCTGGTGCTACAAGGGGGTAGTCTTCAGACAAAATGTTTAAGGGAAAGAGATTGACATAGTCTGACTTTACAACATGTTTTTCAGACAGTGTCTGCCTCAGGAAGTGATAAGCCTGATGTTTATCACCAAGGTAAGGGGACATTGGTATGCAGAGAGGCCATTGCTTATACTTACTTCTGTGTAAATCAAGGTCATCCTAGAATTAATGTGATGCACCTGCACCAAGGTGGGGACAGGACAGGTGACCCAAAACTAATAGGTTAAGTATTCCATGCTGTATACATCATACTCGGAATAAAGCTTAGGGATCATGTGGGTCTCTCTTCTTTGAGAGATGATGTTTGGGATTCACATTTCCTAACAAGGACCAATCTCCACAGTACCGGTGTTCCTGCTTGCAGTTCCTATGCCTGGGTACTGTTTCCGAGTTCCTCTGGTTCATGAGGTAATGGAAATAGTGTACTTGTTTGCATTTTTTCCATGGCTAAATGTTTTTTCCTGTGTCCTGCCTGTGTTCAGCTCACATACCTATAAATAATAGAAATAGCAACTGCAGGTTAACAATTACATTGCTCCAAACTTTTCATGTTTGCAACTGGTTTATGCCCTCTTGCTTATGTCATTTGCAGAGTAGCTAGCCTTTTCGTTGACTCATAGCGTTAAAGAGCTTGTATGGGTGCATTTTGGAAGGAGCACCAGACATGCCTGTTTCAGGAAAATGGTACAATTAACAGATTACATACTGGTAGAGGATGCAAGCGTGCTTTTCTCTACAGGTGAAAATGTGGAGCCATGGCTCAGGGGTGTGGAGTGGTTGTCAAATTCATGGTGGTATTCCAACGACCTTTCCTGATGTCTGCTCTCCTCCTTGAGTGGTGGGGCACAACTGTGTGTGCAGACACAGCAAAAATCAAGCTGCAAATTGCTCTAGTTCTGACGATGGGTATAACAATTTAAGGTTATTTAAACCAATACCTCTGACAGATATTGCAGTCCACAGCCATGGCTTCAGGGTTTGCTAACTAATTTTGCATTACCAATAATGGGGAACAGGCAAAGAAGTTCCCATTGCAGGACAATGCGACAGTGTAAAAATGAGTCAGCAGCTTTGGTCACAGAAATTCCTTCTTGAGGCTGGAAAATACTTCCGTGAGTTATGAACATTTCTTTTTAATGTAGAACTTGTAAAGTTGTTTTTTCTTTTACTATTTGAACAAGTGATGTCAAATATATTATGGGCAGATTAGAAAGAGTAGATTTTTCAGGCTGACTACATATAAGATGGAAATATGTGAAAAAGTTAGAAAGCGTAACTGCTTTTAGGGCCTTCTTGTTCCTTACATGGAAATTGTTCTTGAACAAGGTTTATAATTTTGGTGTGGTGAAAGTATTAAGTTGAAGAAAAGATGTTTATAAATGAAAAACACTACATTTCTGAAGAATTACGTAACAAAATATGTATATTATAGAAGGAGAATTGGATGCATCTAACTTCACATTGAACTTTGTTTATAAGGCATTTACTAGTAATAAAAAAAGTCTTGTGATGTAAACTAATGTATCAATTTCTTGATACTCATAATACTACCTTAGAGAGGCCATGGCAAAAGTTACTCATCTATTTTTAACATACTAAAGTGTCTTTAAGTATCTTAGGTTTGGGAAGAGCACACATGTTGTACCGCCTTTGAACCTTCTGGTGTCCTGACTCGGATGACAGCTTATCACAAGCAAATATTTGACTTCTAATGCAAGAGGAAGAAGTGCTTGTAGCTGAACAGTAAAAATGGAAGCTATAAAACAGTCCTTGTGCTGTAAACTTGAATATCATTGCATGTTTTCTGGGATGTGTGCATCCAAAATCATCTTAAAATGCATTTCAGAAAGATAAGCCATAGCTATATTTTAGCTGCATTGCCTGAAAAATTAAGATACCTCTAGGTTCTAGGCTATAATACTGTCAGTGAGCATTTTCTAGTTAATGCACAAGAATAAGAAGTAACTTTTTAAGTGCATAAAAGACAAGGCTGAAGTACTTCCTGACTAAACTCTTTTTGTGTCTGCTGGCAAGTATACATGCATAACTTCTTGTCGCCTTCTATTTCCAACCTATTCTATTCTGAACCTTCATGAAGACACTTTCTGCTGTATTTAGATACAGTCTGTTAAAAAATTCTCAAATTCACCCATTTCTAAGCAGCAGCTTCACTGTTAGCTAGTGTGCTTCTACACAAATAGTGTCCTCTGGAATTGTCTTCTCCAAGGTCAAGTGTCATATTTTTCCCAACCTTCCTATTCCAAATGTTCCTCCACAGGATGCTGAGATAAGGAAGGCTTTTGAAGGTGGCAGAAAGGTCAAATGGACCTTGCTAAGGAAATGCTGGCCATTGCTCCATGGAACAGAAAACATCATAATCAACAGGAATCATATAATGGTTTGGGTTGGAAGGGCCCTTAAAGATCATTGAGTTCCAACCCTCCTCCCATGGGCAGGGACACTTCCCCACCCAACCTGGCTTTGAATCATGTGCTTCTATTTATCATGTGCTCCTATTTATCAAAACAATGTCAGCTCATTATCCAGGAGTAGCTGTATGTATATAGGGGTACTAGTTTCTCTGGGGATACAAGAAGGGGATGCAAAGCCATCAGCAGTCCTTTGCAGCAGGGTTGGATCTTTGGCTCAGAAGTCTGCAGTGCACAGGGGCTTTCATGCTTAGCTTTGCTAGGGGAAGGGAATTGCCATAGGGTCATTGTCATGTTTAATAGCTAGGGCTCTGACATGTCGCTGAGGGATGACCTCCCATCAAGTCATGAAGTTCAAGATGGGCCCCCTTGCTTTCTGAGCTTCCCTTCAAAGAGGAGCTTGGGTGCAGCTGGAGCCATCTCTAATCCCAGATTTGATCAATGATTTATGACTAAAGAGTTATGTCGTATGGGCACATGTGTTAGCCACCGGTCAGAATTAGTGTCATCTGTGAGAGGCTCATCAGAGACTCACCCACAGGATTGGTACTTCTACTAGTGAGCCCAAGCAGGCTGTTACTGAAGCAGTTTAGTGAATTAATAAATTCACTTGCTGCATTGGCACTTTGAGAATATAAGTGGTCATATAGAATCA
>WAAB01025580.1:16501-36632 GCA_013389865.1 Piaya cayana | reverse complement strand
TCCAGGTCATTGATGAAGACATTGAACAGGGCTGGACCCAGCACTGAGCCCTGGGGAACCCCACTTGTCACTGGCCTCCAGCTGGATTTAACTCCATTTCCCACCACTCTCTGGGCCCTCCAGCCAAACAGTTTTCCACACGGGACATTGTGAACCTGTCCAGCCCAGTGGTGACAGTTTCCGTAGCAGAATGCTGGGAGAAACTGTGAAAGGCTTCGCTGAAGTCCAGGAAGATCCATCCACAGCCTTTCCCTTATCTAGCAGCCGAGTCACTTTGTCATAGAAGGTGAACCATGTGCCGTCTCCTCTGCCTCTAATTCATTGCCTGCTGCCTGTGAAATCTGGAGACTCACGTCTTGCTAATAATCATCTCTATGGTTAATTCTGGAGGCACAATATAGTCCATCATGCTCGCTGCTTGGCAGCTACTCTGGTATATCAGGGTGACATTAGTGAGAACTTATTTTTGTCAGTTCACTAAGAAAATACGACAAGGTGAAGGCGTACATATGGTGTCATTTTCAAACTGACTTCCGAGAACAAGTTGTCAGGATTTTTGGAAAAATGCCTGTTTCTTTAAAGATGGAACTGAAATTTTGTACAGAAAATAGGTTTCCTGCATACGACTGTATCTTTTACAAGTGCTACAGGTGAAGTTGAACGTGATGCTTTGAGAAAAGTGCTTATCAAAGCAAAAAAAAGTGTTAAGAGTTGCCACTCAAAACATGCTGACAGCCCTTGATTTTCAGCAATTCAGAGGGAGATAGGAGGTTAAGCAGGAAAATACAGTAACAAATACTAGTGAATGAGTATTATATGAAATAGTTATGATCAATTTACAGATCAGCTTATCATAAATGAATATCTTATCTTTAAGATCTCTAGTCATAAAAGTCTATGTATTATTCTGTGGCTGTTTAATTGTCTCAAGCAGCTCTGAAAGCTTGCCAAGAATTGAGAGTCTCACATTGTTCATGTTACTGTCCACGAGCATTCAGGCAACCGCAGCTCTTGCAGATGTCGTGATGTCAGAGCTGAGGGCAGTGACAAGCCATGTGATTTTCTGCTGCCATCACAAACAGCAACTGAGAAATATGCACTGTAAGGACTCTAAGAGGCACTATCCCTATATAGAGGCATGTGGTACCAAACGAAATACCAATAGCAACATTTAGAGGGCAGGGAATGGTGCTGCAAGACGCCTGGAGTCCAAGATTCAGTTTCAAAGTCTAGGAAAGTTATATGAGAAATCAAGAGAGAGCAGCCGACTCTATTGACAAATATTTTGATACACGTTTATTTTATTTTAAACATTTCTCCAGACATTGAAAATCATAAAATATACAGTTTCAATTGTATCTGAAGCCAGATCACTGTTGTATAAGTATCTCTGTCTTTCTTATCAGAATCATAGAATCACCAGGTTGGAAGAGACCCACTGGATCATTGAGTCCAACCATTCTTATCAAACACTAACCCATGTCCCTCAGTACCTTGTCCACCCGTCCCTTAAACCCCTCCAGGGAAGGTGAATCAACCCCCTCCCTGGGCAGCCTCTGACAGTGCCCAATCACCCTTTCTGTGAATTTTTTTTTCCTAATGTCCAGCCTAAATCTCCCCTGTTGGAGCTTGAGGCCATTCCCTCTCGTCCTGTGCCCTGTCTCTTGGGAGAAGAGCCCAGCTCCCTCCTCTCTACAACCTCCCCTTGGGTAGTTATTATTATTAGAGATTATATTAGAGAAATTGTGTCCCACTCAAGCCAGGACACAATTTACACTACAATACTTGCCCCACTGATTTTCCCACTCTTGTCTTTTCTCCTTGATGTGAATCTACAGTGTTTGGAGGATGCACGAACATCAGGCCACCTCTTATATGTGTGATGAGAACCACAATTTTGAGAAACTTGGTAGATCGTTGAAAAGACAGAATGGAAACAGAATTTCATGTCCTCTTTCTTTGGCACTGTTCTTTGCTTTTCACTGATTCTAAGGGAAGGATAACACAGGAGAAAAGTATTAAATGGGTGGCACTCAACATTGGCTTCTCTTTTCTTCTGTAGCTCAGAGATCATGAAATAAGTGCATCGGTTAATTAATGGCCAGACTTGTGAATATGACTGTGTGGCTGAGATGCATGGGGGTAATTACATGAGCTTGGAAAACTCACTTTCTGAGGCAAATAACGAGTATTACATAGCTTGCAGATACTGCTATTACTAAATAACAGTAATAATATTCAAGTTTATATCGAGCTCTATTAATGTCACCCAAAGACTTTATGAGTCCGTAAATTACTCTGACACAAAACGATTACTCCACCAGTATTTTAAGAATTATTATTTCCTGTTCTGACCTAGACTTGGTAATTTAATTACAATTACATAAGAATAAAAACAAAAATGTCATAACATTGGCTGAAATGGGAGTATCTTCCGAATCCAAGAACTGATTATTTAAATGGTTTTATCCATTGCAACGATGTCCAGCATTAGTGTTAGCAGAAAATGGTAACCCCCATGGCAATTTAACAGTTCTCAAGAATATATTGTTTTCCAGTATTGCTGACCGTCTTGAGGTGTTTAATATTAACAAAGCAATAAAATGCAATACGTCCTCTTAGAATAAACTGTCTTTATGAAGTAAGGCACTAAACAACGTGCTGAATTACCTACAAGCAGTAAAGAAGCGCATTGGGCTCGATGAGCCGGAGGGTTTCTTCCAACCTGGTTATTCTATGATTATATGAAGCAAAACAAAATGCTTTATGTTTTAATAACATCAAGGTTTTTTTCTGAGTAGTTTATTAATTTTAAATAAATTAAATGGGGCGGGGGGAGATGAAGGAAAAAGATAAAGTTTCACTAGGGAAGAAAATATATACAATAAATTAATATTATAAACGAGCTTCCAAATTTGCATCTGCACTACAGAAACATTTGAAACATGCACTTAGGTTGGGTATTATATAACCAGTTGGGAATCAGTAAAATTCAGGAATTTACATTAAAGCACATGTTGAGATCCCGTCACGTGCTTTAAGATAACGCAATAATAAAATGCTGCTCCTGGCCACAGAAAGCACAAAAGAAAGGGTCGTGGTTTTTTTTACACTCAGCTCCACTATTGTTTATAGAAAACCTATACAAGTCTGCTGTCATCCTACTTATTTTGAATACTAATTTCAGGAATCTGGTAGTTACTTAAAGCAATAAACACAAGAGCTGCTGCATCCGCAGTAAGTCCCGTATGGACTGCAGATATAAGTAACCAACAAGTGGTTTTTTTCATTTTAGCTACCAGCATGCTAGTTACTCATAGCAGCTAGTGAATGGAGAACGATGAGAAAGCTCGGGGTGACAGAGAAAGGAAGGGGTTCAGGACAGGAGAGGCTATTTTTAAGTGCACTCTGAAATTAATAGAATCATAGAATCATAGAACAACCAGATTGGAAGAGACCCACTGGATCATTGAGTCCAACCATTCCTATCAGACACTAAAAAAAATAAAATATCCACATTGATAGAGGCAGATATATAAGAGATAATACTTCATATGGGGAAATCCTCATCTAAGCTCTCTTGGTCATTTCTGCCTCCTTCTATTCCCAATTTTGCAACCTCCTTCCAGCTGGTAAATCATAGTTTATTTTAAGTACAGAAGTCAGTGAAGTTTGTGCATCGCATTCCCTTTTGGGGATTCTCTCCAGAAAAGCACTTGGAATTCATGTTTTTCGCATCCCACATGCCCTGATATTTCTTCATAAGATTGTAGAATCATAGAATAGTTTGGGTTGGAGGGGACCTTAAAGATCATGCAATTCCAACCCCCCTGCAATAGTTAGGGGCATGTTCCACCAGATCAGGCTGCCCAAGGGCCCATCCAACCTGGCTCTGAACACCTCCAGGGATGGGGCAGCCACAATTTCCCTGGGCAACCTGTGCCCATGCCTCACCACTCTCATCGTGAAGAAATCCTGCTCTTTGATTGCTGCTCTTTGATGTACGTGAAGAGCCAGATTGCAGGAAATTCAGGGAGAATCAGAAGTTGCAACCGTTAAGCTCAACAGTGCAGTAAGGGTGTTATAAAATATGGAATCAAGACCCTGTCAGATAGAATCTTTGATACGGTGAACTTCAGAGAACTTTAGGAACATAAGAGGACAGAACTCAAAAGCAGTAAGGAAAGGGGAAAAAAATGTTTTGAATTGACAGCTTTGAAAAAAAAGAATGCAGAGATAATAAGACTTCATTCTGCACTGAATGAATCACAGAAATGATAAATAAAAAGAAACTGAAAACTCTTTAAAAATAAGTCGGAAAAAGTTCTTTTCAAGCTCATCTGTCTACATTTAAACGAAGGGAAATTTCAAAGCTACAGAGCATCCCATATTAAAAGTGCTAACACGCAGCTTTTGTCAAAGAATCTTCACAAAACCATCTTCATTTTCGCAGCTGCCTGCCCACGCAAAAATTCCACGAGCACATACGCACGACAACATCCACCACTTGTCCACCTATCATCAGTGCATTGTGCTAGAACTCAACTGATAAGAAGTTGTTGGAATTATAGCAAGGAAGCTTGTGAGGAGACAGGGGTAGGCAGCTCTTTAAAGTTCATCTTACGTAGAGCGCAGTAAGAAAGCAACGAGGGACAATGTAAATGAGGTTCGGTGACTAATTTCCCCAGTGGTGGAACTCCTACACATGTTGACTGCAGATCAGGAGGAATATACACAGTAGAAGAGAGATCCATGTTCAATAATGCCAGCGGAGAAGAGAAAGGCAAACTGATTCCTGAAGCAGTTATGGGAACCTGCAAGCTAATGGGAACAAGCAGATAGGAGGGAAAGCGGAGGAACTAGTGGGAGTCCAAGATGACACAGACACACAGGGAATCAGCACTCCTGGTAATAAGACTAGTCTTCTCCTATTTAGGCAGTATCACAATACCAATCATAATTATTGAACCCATAAACCATGCACCTTTTCTTTTTTTTTTGAATTTTTAACATCCAGGAAAATGNGTCTCTTCCAACCTGGTTGTTCCATGATTCTCTATAAAGTCTTACTCTTCATAGAAAACGCTGAGTTTGTTCTTAATACTATAAATAAGCTCGGCAACCAAGAGTGGGAGGGGAAAAACGAAAGATCCTCAAGAGCCTTTCAGAAAATGACCCGCAGAATTGCTTGGGCAGCACCACACACAGCTGGGTGTCAACTTAGAAGGGAACTATTTTGGAGGTGATCATAGGTGGTTTTCTTAATCTGTTAAATAAAGAGTTACAGGCACGTTCTTGTGGGTTTTTTTTCCTGTGTCAGACCTTGTATTTTGCTCCAGCTGATACAGCCTGCTCCCAGACCACTGTTTTGGGTACGCAACCACCCCTTTTCTGGTCTAAAACAGCAGCAGCAACATCAAACCTGCTCTTTAAGGTTAGAAACACTTTTCAAGGTTAAACTTAATTAGGCCTTTGGTTAAGAAAACCTGAATGAAATCCCCCTGTTTGCAGTGTAGAGAACTACATCAGCAATGGAGAGTGCATGTGTCATCTGCGCATTAGCAACAACTCGAAGAATTGTTTGTGTAGCTACTGATTCAGACACTGAAGACAGTGCAAGAAAACATTTGTTTCTCTGATGGAATATAAACTGACCATATTTAAAGAGGTGAGAAGAACCTGGATCACAGAGTCGCACAGGTGTAGATAGGAATGGTTGGACTCGATGATCCGGTGGGTCTCTTCCAACCTGGTTGTTCTGTGATTCTATGAAATTATGCACCTCTTTCTCCTGAAGAAATGTTATTATTTAGCCTATTTTGGGAAATGACCGTTTCAGCAATTCCTTCTCCTTGCTGGACAAATGAGATACAGATCCATTCCACTGCTACTGTGAGTCTCATAAAGGGCCTCATAAAGTTCTCACCAGTCCTGTTTGGGGAAATGCGAGGAGCCTTGTGCGCATCTAATTAGAGCTCTTCACTTTTTATTACACGAACACACTGTGCACAGCTAAAAGGAATTTTTACTCAGTCAGTGATGCTTCTTTTGTAATTGCTCTTGAAAAGCACTGAGAGATTCATGCGAGTTCGGCCTCTTGTGGAAGAAACAACCTCACTGCAGCAATAATAGTACATTTATAATTAGCTTAATAAAGCCCCTTTGTTTTATTGCTCCATAGGTAGAAATACCACCTTGCAAAATGATGGACAGTTCACAGTTGCAATTAAGAATTTAGCGCAACCTTGATACATTAGATGGAGGTCACAAATGTAAGTTTACTGTGAAAGAACAGCACAGTGATGGAGACCGGGGGGGGAAGAAACATTAGACATGAACTAAAAAGCAGTGACATACAACCTTTTGGAAATCATTTGCATAAAGCATAGTGTACTTAGAATGATAGAACAACCAATTTGCAAGAGACCCACCAGATCATCGAGTCCAACCATTCCTATCAAAAACTAAACCATGTCCCTCAGCACCTCGCCCACCCGCCCCTTAAACCCCTCCAGGGAAGGTGACTCAACCCCCTCCCTGGGCAGCCTCTGACACTGCCCAAGGACACTTTCTGGGAAAATCTTTTTTCCTAATGTCCAGCCTAAACCTCCCCTGGTGGAGCTTGAGGCCATTCCCTCTTGTCCTGTCCTCTGTCACTTGGGAGAAGAGCCCAGCTCCCTGCTCCCCACAACCTCCCCTCTGGTAGTTGTAGAGAGCAATGAGGTCTCCCCTCAGCCTCCTCTTCTCCAGGATAAACACCCCCAGCTCTCTCAGCCGTTCCTCATCAGGCCTGTTCTCNTTTCCAGCCAGACTTCTCCTAGTCTGGAGCTGCTCAGGGTTGTTGTGCCCCAAGTGCAGGACCCACCATTTGGCCTTGTTAAACCTCATCCCATTGGACTCAGCCCATGGATCCAGCCTGTTCAGATCCCTTTGGAGCCTCCCGACCTTCCAGCAGATCCACACTTCCACCCAGCTCAGTGTCATCTGCAAACTTGCTAAGGGAGCACTCGATGCCTTCATCCAGGTCATTGATGTAGACATTGAACAGGGCTGGACCCAGCACTGAGCCCTGGGGAACCCCACTTGTCACTGGCCTCCAGCTGGAGTTAACTCTATCTCCCACCACTCTCTGGGCCCTCCAGCCAACCAATTTTCCCCCCAGGAGAGTGTGCGCCTGGCCAGGCCAGAGGTGACAGTTTCCGTAGCAGAATGCTGGGAGAAGCTGGTCTCCGCGGAGCCTCCTCTTCTCCAGGCTGAAGCCACCCCAGCTCCCTCAGCCTGCATTCGCACGAGAGATTCTCTTCACCATCTTCCCACCACGAGAGCAGCAACACACACCCAACCCCGGCAGCTCCCACCGCACCGTCCATCCTCGCTTCTTCGGCTTCCGTAGCGGGGTGAGAGGGCTCGACGCGGCGCCGCATGGGAGTTGTAGTTCCTGAAGAAACAGCCCAGCGTGCTTTGCGCGCGGCCTGGCGCCGGCCCCAGCGGGGACTAGGGGCACGAACTACATTTCCCAGCGTGCCCCGCGGCCGCCATCGGGGCGGGCTGGCGGCGGGAGCGGCGCGGCGGTTGAATGCGGGCGGGGAGAAGGGCGCGATGGAGCTGTCGTCGCTCGTCAGGAAGCTGGGTGAGGGCTCCCCTCTCCCTCCTGGGGCCCCGGGCGGGATGGCGAGGGTGTCGCGGCTGCCCTGGCCGCTCCGCAGGGCTGTGTGAGGGGTGGGGGGCGGCGAGGGCCCTGCCTCCCGCCGGGGACTGTGTGCGAGGAGCGCCCGGCGGCTGCCAGGGAGCGAGAGGGGAGCGGGGGCTCCTTCCTTGGCTCCTGCTCTACACGGCCGAACCATCCTCTAGGACCCGCCCCCTCGGCCCCTCCTTTCCCCACGACCCTCCTGCTTTCCCCTCTGCAGACCTGGAGGGAGCGGTGACACACGGCGATGTTCCCTTAGGGGATGCCAGGGGTTTTGCCTTCCATTCCGTGGGCTTGGATAGAATCATAGAATCATGGAATCACCAGGTTAGAAGAGACCCACCGGATCATCGAGTCCAACCATTCCTATCAGACACTAACCCATGTCCCTCAGCACCTCGTCCACCATTCACNCTGCACTCGTTCCACAGCCTCAACATCCTTCTTGTGCTGAGGGGCCCACAACTGACCCCAGGATTCGAGGAGCGGTCTCACCAGAGCTGAGACCAGAGGGAGAAGAACCTCCCTGGCCCTGCTGGTCACACCATTTCTGATCCAAGCCAAGATACCATTGGCCTTCTTGGCCACCTGGGCCACTGCTGGCTCATGTTCAGTCCCTGTCAACCAACACCCCCAGGTCGCTCTCCTCCTGGCAGCTTTCCAGCCAGACTTCTAGTCTGTAGCTCTGCACAGGGTTGTTGTGCCCCAAGTGCACGATTTGAGCAGTTTGTGAGTGTGAGGCAGCCGTTGGTAGCCACAGCGTATTCTGCTGGAGGTTTTCAGAGTTCAGTTGTGTGTGTTCAAGAAAAAGACTCTGCTCCTGTTTTACGTTTGGCACCAGGTTATGTCAGTGTGGGTTTTAATGCTTCGCACTGAGCAAACGTACTTGATTAGCTCCCTGCTGGTGAATAGAATCCTATCTGTCTTCCTGGTAAGTATAATACCAAGAGCATAAAACATGGCTTTTGTTAACTGCTCTTTGACAGCATTCAGGTTGTTCAAATGAGAACTAAGTTATATAAGCTGATTGCTGATTGCTCCTTTTTTTTGGCAGGTCATGAACTGGCAGAGATCCGAGAACGATCTCTAAAGGCCATCCTGTTTAAATTAGAGCATAACTTGATTTCCTATGCTGATCTGGTCTATGAAAAAGTGCTTTTCCTTAATGTTTTGGAGTGGTTCAATTTTCCGGTTGTGCCAATGAAAGAAGAGATACTAAATTTTGTGAGCAATTTGATCAAGGTATGACACGCTAACATTTATTTGTGTGTAAACTATATGTCTTTGCAGTGCTAAAGCTAAAGAAAATTGGATGTTATTTGGTTTTGTAGCTCCAGTGTTTTACAGTGACGTGAATAGTAAAGACAGAAATGAAAACAATTTGAGTGATTTGTAATTGGTCATGTGGATAGCAGGAATAAATAGTTTTCTGTGTTTCTACTGCTTCTTCAGTTCTCATTTAGTGTGGAATTTCTTCTTTGGGGACGTGATTTGCACCTAAGCACTTGATGCTGTTCCTGAAAAGTGAAGATTTGAGCAATGGTGCAACTTATTTTAGAAAGGTCAAGAAAACGTTGCAGAAATTTTGGAAGTATCATAAAACATTTTATGTTTTAATCACTAAGTGGCAACTGCGCAGAGAAGAAAAACCCTCATCCTAGAAGTGGATGAGATAAACAAAGGCAAAATCTAACTGAAATTTTGATTATGATTGTTCCTTTTCCTCCTGCTCCCTCAATGCCGAGAGATCTTTGAGACTCTTCAGGCTAATTTGCTCAGTTATTTGTCTTAATGTAGCATCCACCTGCTGCTCAGAAACTGATTGGAATTGGTGCAGTGGAATTCTTCTCTCAGCTTCGTCCCAATGTGGATCCAAACTTGCAGGCTCTAATTGATGGGATTGTGGATAGACTGTTCTTCCTTCCTCCTGGACCTTCTTCCAGTTCATTATCAGTATGTTATCAAAAACAGCCTCAGCTCTCTGCTGACCAGCCAGGTGAGTTACATACTTTGAAGTGTGAGTTTTTAGAAATGAAAATAAAGTAAATGAAAGGCTCCTAGGCTGTGAAAAGCTGAGGTTTTCAGGCATAGTAGGCAAGTTATTCCTGAGAACAGTGAATTTTATGACAAGCAGATTCTGCCAGAGAAAAAAGACAAGAGGGAATGACCTCAAACTCCACGAGGGGAGATTTAGGCTGGACATTAAGAAAAATTTTTCACAGAAAGGGTGATTGGGCAGTGTCAGAGGCTGCCCAGGGAGGGGGTTGAGTCACCTTCCCTGGAGGGGTTTAAGGGACAGGTGGACGAGGGGCTGAGGGACATGGGTTAGTGTTTGATAGGAAGGGTTGGACTCAAAGATCTGGCGGGTCTCTTCCGGCCTGGTTCGTCGGTGATTCTGTGATTCTATGAAAATATGTCTTAGCTAAATTGGGTAGCGCCATTCCTGCAGTGGAACTCTCTGTGCACAACCAATCCTTTGTTTGTAATCAGAATTTTTCTGTTCATTTCTTCGTGATGTGCTATCTGCTTGCTGTAATGTAACAAGGGCAGGACACAGGACATGAACTTCCAGGCTGCTTTATGGGAGCAAATGTAACAACTTCTAACAAAGCTGTTATTAAGCCAGTAGGCTTTGCTACTTTTCTTTGTGTTGTTAACTTTAACTTTCAGAGCAATTAAAATATTAAAAAAAAAAAGGAAGCAGTAGAATTATTTTTAAAACTACATTACTATTGAATGTACTATCTGCGTAGTTTTGGNAAATGAACAAATCCCCAAATTAACACCTCAGTCTTTGTCTAAAGTCAATTACTGCATACTGGAGCAAAAACTCCAGGAGAGAGCAGAGTATCTGCAGTCTCACACCTGAGCTGGGGGTTTCAGACTTGTTTTGAGAACGAAACCTAGTGACAAACTAGGAATGAGCTACAGTACCCGTGGTTATCAACTCAGAACACCTACCGATAAAACTGTTTCCCTAACACACAAACCAAACCACAACTCGAACAGCACGCACTCGATGAGCTGCTCCTGATGAGTACCCTCTACCTCAGGGATCCAGCTCTCCAGCACAGGGAGCAGCAGACTGTTAGTAACACAACAGAGCATTTTCGTTGTCACAGAAAAATATGTAAAATTTAAAATCTTTTATTAGGAGCCAAGTGCTTTGCACGTGTGCGAAGTGCCATTACTTTCTTCTGTTATCCAACTTATTATCTATCTGTTACAAAGAACTACAGAGCCTCTTAGGTGTAGTCAAGAATTCAACCCGTGTGGTTCTCTGCTTTAAAAATTTTAATACTAAGTGTAGAGGAGAAACTTTTGTAGAGTCAAGGCCCTGGTTCTTGTGGGAAAAACATTGCTATTATATTGCATAATGTATTAATGAATTAATGACCTGTCTGTCACTCATCGTCTGCCATCTCAGAGATAAAAACAGGTTTCCCGTGGTTTCTGCAGCCTGTCTAATACTTGAGAGTTTTAGTTTGTGAGAACTATGTGGTTGTTTTTTCCTAATAGTCTCATTTTCCTCCCTGTGCCCACCTAGATTTTTACCTAAGATTACTATTGTATAGGGAATATTATAATAATCTTCTAAATATGAGTTTTTAAACTGCATCTCTTTGAAACTGCAGTTGAAGTACTGCGCATAATTCCTACTTATGCTATGAATTATATATATGTGTGGATTAAATCATCCTAATCCTTAGTAATAGGAGTCTTTCACTTTTTTTCCTATTTCAATTGCTGGGAAAAATTGTGATATAATATGGATGTTATCTAGTTTGATCTGAACCAAATACAGTGTTCTGGAAAGATTGTCTTTAATGTTACGCTCCCTATGTATGTTTTGTTATGCAGTCTATGTATTAATAACATATATTCAGTTATATATATATTTTATACAGGGGGGACAACTTTCCAGCTCATGTGAAAGGACAGCAGTTTTAGTTAAAAAAAAATTAAAGAGTTAATTTAAAAGACTGATTTTATTACTGTATAGGTCCATTAGAGGAAAACATTGTTTTAGCTGCCAGTTCTCCATCAGGGAATATGGTTTTTTGTAATTTTTTTTCTTGTTGCTTGTATGGTTTGCAAGGCAGTGTAAGAAAATGGAAAAAATCTTGACTGTCGCAGAATGTTATTGTGAAAAATAAACATGAACTCACTGTTTTCGGTCCACTTTCCTGATAATTTGAGACTATTTTAAACTGATTTTCTTAATAGGTTAAAACTCAGGGGCTAAAGGGAAGCTTTTAGGGAAAAGCGTGAAGATAAATTGAATTTTGCTTTTCATTTGGTTTCTTTTTTTATTGTGTACCCTTTTCATAAACTTACTCTTTATTTGTTTTAGTTACGCCCCAAGAGCAATTATTCACTGGATACTTCTCTCAAGGCAGAAGTCATCTGCTGCAGTTAGAAATACCTCCCAAAAGAACATGTGGTACGTGTAGTTATAAAATAAGAGTATGTTAATTACCAGAAGTGCTCTGAGTTGTAATTTAGACTGAATTCCAATACAAATATTATTATTGGCTGGTCTTCCTGTTGTTATTCTGTGAAATCTAGTATCGTAGAAACTACAATTATAGCGCTTAGGAAAATTACATTTATTTTAAAAGATCTTTGTCTTTTCTGGCAAGAAGCTAGAATAAATCTTTTGACTATGTAAAATATATTAAAATATGCTGCAGTTTATAATATTATTTAAATTGCTAATGCTTTTCAGAAGATCTGTGTCCCATAGTCAAAAGAGCTGTGTTTTCCACTTGCTAAAACTTTCTTCAGTAAGCATATTTAATTTAATTTTTATTTGAGATTACCTTAATATTTTTTGGTATTGCTAAAAACTCTCACTAGAAGCAATTCGGTTTGTCTAAATGAGTAGAAGGTATTTTTATTTCAGCTTGTATGTAGTTCATAAGTTTGTGGCTTTGCCATGGAAATATATACTAGTACTTCTATAAAATATACTCAAAAATATCCTTTTTTTTTTCTCTCAGTGAAATGCTTGAAATTTTCCACATTTCCTTGGCTAACTCTGACTTCCACAGATAGGCATGTTCTTTCATCAAACGAAAGGTACAGTAATGGAAGCATTACAGCTTGCTGGTAGTTTTTCTTGTGTTAGAGTAGTTCTAAATTTCCCTTTTGCTGCATCATTGCACTGTTTAGGTAAATAACCTACTGAGATGCTTTTTGATAAATGATTGTAAAAGCTGTGCTCAAGGTGGGCAGCGCAAATACAATTAAATTATAATAGGACCAGGCTTTCTATTAATGTTGCTCTTCATGACCTGTGCTTAATTCAGAGTACTTTTTATTTTTGTTTATGACACTTCAGTCTGTCTTCTAGATTTCTCAAGTTAATCAAAGATTTAGTTCAGTTAATTTTAGAACGAGCTGGAATAGAGTCAGTATTTACTTCACACCTAGAGCTGCTTAGCAGAGACTCTATGCCTGAGTCTCCAAAAAGAACACAGATCCTGCAAATCCTGGACATGGTATTTATTTCTTTCCTTTGTGACAGTTGTTTCTGAAACAGTCGAAAACTTGAAAAATGAAAAGTGAAGTAAAATATCCAAAAGTTCTTATTGTTTACTGGTAGACATGTTAGACTATAGCTAATGTATCGCTTCCTTTATGTAACTTCCCATATATGTAATTAATAGAATCATAGAATCACCAGGTTGGAAGAGACCCACCGGATCATCGAGTGCTTCTAACTTATATGGAACCTTGGTGATGAGAAAACTTTATTAGTAAGAGTTAGATTCATCGCTGTATCCCATTAAGATAATAACGAACTTCATAAGGAATTCCTACACTTTCTTATCTTAATTTCAAGTTCAGAATCAATACAGTTATTTCTCTGTGGGGACCTTAATTTTACGTGTGATTTGATAACAACTGGAATTCAATTTGTTCTTCCTTTTATGCAGGTTTTGCATAGCTAAGGCATAATTCAAGCTTGAAAAAAGGCATGACTAGAATTACAGCATTTTTTAATTTACATTCTTCCAGGTTGTGATTATTTATTGTAAAGATTTGTTCAAGCTAATGATTACTGGTTGGATTTTTTTGTTTGTTTGTTTGAATACATATTTAAATATTAATTGCATTTCTAGCTCTTTGAGAAGTAACAAGCAAAGCTTAATTTGGAATACGTGTGAACTTCTTCAGGATGTGATTATGCAAGACTTTCCTGCTGAGATCTTCCTTCAGAGGCCAAAGATTGTACAGGCAAGGAGAATTCCTGTCAAGCTTAAGGTTTTTGTGGTGCTATGAGTTGTGCCAAGTAAGAATTGATATAAATGATACAATATGTTTCTAAAAGAAATGGCTAAGCACAAGTTGCTTTATTCCACTCTAGGTATATAGAAAAGGGGACACTAGATATATATTGGATTGAGAAAGTTGTTTCATTGTAATAGTATACATGGCTAATTAGTAATAGTCTTTGTGAAATAGTACTTTGGTATATTATGAGGTCCCATAATGGAAATAATGACTTTATTGGAAGTAAAATCTGGGACTGTTGCTATTTCCTTTGGACTGACTTAGGTCTTGTGTGCAGTAAGAAAGGAGCAGTTAAGCCTTTCTATTATTTGCTGTGGTTTTTTAAAGGACTAGAAACATTTGTGAATTATATTTAGTGCAAGGCTCTTGTTGCCATAGTCGTTCATCCAAGTTCATTAATGTTCAGCTTACCAGTGTTCCTGGTTTTGCATCTGCAGAGTCTTTTGTCCCTGCTCCAGCTTCCTTTTGGAGGAGATGGAAGGCATCGCTTGGCTTTGCAGGCTGTCTTGTGCCTGCAGCAGTTATGCACCTTCTTGAGGAGCAGACTTAACTTTCACAGAGATCCAAATTTTTCTTCCACGGAGCAAGGTAGGTATTTTAAATATTTCAAATACAGCTGTGGTTTTACTCCAGGTAAGGTTGTCTAAAACAATTAGTTAAAATAAAAAGCCATCACGCAGCTTTATAGCAAATAGTGAAGGGGACTGGAGAACAGACTCTATGAGGAGCGACTGAGAGAGCTGGGGGTGTTCAGCCTGGAGAAGAGGAGGCTGAGGGGAGAGCTCATTGCTCTCTCCAACTACCTGAAAGGAGGTTGTAGAGAGGAGGGAGCTGGCCTCTTCTCCCAAGTGACAGGGGACAGGACAAGAGGAAATAGCCTCAAGCTCTGCCAGGGGAGCTTCAGGCTTGANTGTGGGTGTATGAGGTGCTGAGGGACGTGCTTTTTTGATAGGAGTGGTTGGACTCAGTGATCCAATGGGTCTTTTCCAACCTGGTTATCCTGTGATTCTATGATCTACCAGCCATCTGGAGGAAATATAATATTGTCAAACTGTTTTGCTAAATGATGATATTCAGTAGTATTTATTTTAGTCAATATTTGAATACTTGCCTTATTTTAAAATACTCATTTTTAAAATTTCCTGTGATTGTCCATTCAAGAACTTTTCCCAGTATCCAACTGTTTGATGTCAGCAGGAGGGGTATTTCTAACTAAAATTAAATGCAATCTGTAAAGTAAAAGTAGGCAAACCTTCAGAAAAGTTTTCAAGCTATTAGTGCTTAACAATTCAGTTACTCTTTTTGTGACCTATATTAATTTTTTTTTATTCTGAGGGCTCAGAGTACTTGAATCATTGCTTTGGATTTTACAGTTGTTAGAATCATAGAATCATAGAATCACCAGGTTGGAAGAGACCCATCGAATCATTGAGTCCAACCATTCCTATCAAACACTAACCCATGTCCCTCAGCACCTCGTCTACTCGTGCCTTAAACCCCTCCAGGGAAGGGGAATCAACCCCCTCCCTGGGCAGCCTGTTCCAATGCCCAGTGACCCTTTCTGTGAAAAACTTCCTCCTAATCTCTAGCCTAAATCTCCCCTGGCGAGGGAGAGGGCTATTTCAGAGTGTTCTAAATGCTTAAATTTTGTGTATTTAATAATGCAAATGCTTTTCCTGTTTCCATTTTGTCAGCTGAATTGAATCATTTTTGTTTCTCTAAGTTTGTACTCTGGGTCTTGTCATAAGATTGCCACTATACTTGATGTCTTAATAAATTACATTGGCTATTTCTTTGCTAATTAACTTATAACGTCAACAAATCCAATAGGCCTAGTCAGACGCTATGTTAGTATTTTTAAAACTCAAGATTTATGATTTAACTGAACTGTTCAGTGATTTTTGCCTTGGAGTTGATTCTCCAAAGTCTGCTGCCTGCTGCTTAGATGTTGTCTTAGCTTTCCAATATTTAGCTGACGTTTTCCATATCCTAATTTACTTCTGCCATTACTTCAGTATGTAATTATCTTTCAAAATGATGGATTCCAGTAATGGATAACATATGATTCGTGTTATATACAGGTACAACTTCCCAGAATTCATCTGTATCTTACTGTCACGAAGCAAGAGTTCCTCCTCATTCTCAGGATCCGTCTCCTGGAAGCAGCAGCCCTCGGCCATCCGTGATTGGCCGGACAGTTCAGCGGCCTAGAGGAGATGGTCAAGATTGGGATGCAGCATCTTCCAGGTGACTAAAATAAGGATAAGCTCACACCTCAATTAGAAATTCTTAATATAGGATTATATCATCCTCTCCTTGTCGTTCTGTGGGTGATGGGAAGGTTTTATTAACTTGTGAAAATTCAAAGATTAAACTCTTAGTTCTCTAAACGACGTTTGGAATACATAAGAGAAGTTTTACCTGACACACTGTGTACCCACCCAACATTTTTAAGAAAATCTCTTTAGCGTCAGTTGTTTCTGCGTGTGCATGTAGTTGTAAGGTGCAGAAAACAATTTATTCAGGCTATTGCTGGGGAGTCAGGGATTTTACCTCAGCAGATGTCCCCAGCTGAATGGCCATCCCATAGCTAACAGGGCACAGTGTTGTCCAAGACACTCTGCTATATAAAGATTTCCATTCAAATCTTAACTTTGTTCTCAAATCTGACAACAATTTTCAGTTGTACGTCATCTAAAAATTCCCCTCCAATATGAAATTATGAATTGTTTGTATGGCTTCAGAACGTTAAGGTTGTTTGTGTGGTTTTGTTACTCACCTCGACACAACAGACATAAAGCAGTATTCAAGACCCAATGTTTTTAAGTATGTGGGAATTTAAAAGTTCTTGTGAATACTAACCATGTGCTTGTAGGTAGTTCTTTTGAGTCTCTGTGCTCTTTTGGCTTAGCAATTAATTCCTAGATATTCAAATAGACTAGTATCGCAGCGAAGAATAGCTCATGGATTTAATTGTAAATGCACCTTGAGAGTTGTAGATATTGAAAGGTTATTTTTTACTCATCTGAAGTCTAATATATTCATTTTACGTCGTGTAAGTAATGTAGTCCTGTGAATGAACTCCAGGCTTTATGCATTCTAGGGCCTGACCATCTTCCCTAATTAGCAGTTAACGGTTTAATAGCAGCTGCTGTATATTGTGCAAGAGATGGGAGCGGCCTGGCTGTCAGTGTGGGAAGGAAATCTGAGTAACTACCAGTTCAGGTGATGAGGTGACATCTGCAAGCTGGGAAGTGGTAGTTTATTAAAAGTGTAAGGCCTTTTATGAGCTATTTGTGACTGTACTCTTTCATCTTCTTGTATCCTGTGTATCCTATTTCTTACCAAGATATAATTTAGCCCAGAGATAGCGTAAAGTAAACATGATTTTGAATAGAAAATACGATAGAGGGAAATGACTGTAGTGTTTCTCTGACACTGTTGTTTTTG
Organism: Piaya cayana; assembly: GCA_013389865.1. Lineage (NCBI taxonomy): Eukaryota > Metazoa > Chordata > Aves > Cuculiformes > Coccyzidae > Piaya > Piaya cayana. The sequence continues at coordinate 19,195 of WAAB01025580.1, read as the reverse complement.
ATATTGAAGAACTGCTATTCCTGCATCTTGTCTTTTTCAACATGTTTGTAATATAAACTGTTTCTTGCTGTTCTGTATGTAACTCTTCTTTTTCCTTGTTCTTCAATCTTGAGACTCTTCAATCTGTCTGTTTGTCTGTTTCAAATTCCACCTGGAAACTTAACCTTTCCTCTTCTGAGTTGTTTTTGTGATTGATACCTCTCCTCCTTTACCCTCTGGTAAGTGCAAGCCGAACTGCTACATGTTGGTGAATTCTTCTAGTTTGTTTATAGTCTTCTGTCGACCTCTTAAAATCAGTCGGCTTTTAAATTTTTGATTGCTCTTCTTTAGATGTCTTTTACATTTAGTTAGGCAATATAAAGTAACACAGTCATGCCACAGTCCAGTTTCTTCAGCTTGTTTAATAATAAAAGCAACAAACAAAAAAAATGAGTATAAATGTCATACGGGTTTTTTAAGTGATTGATTAAAGATTGCTCAGCTTTGTTTAGGATAAGAAATACTGAATGCTGGTTCTAACATCTATACACATGCATGTGTTTTTCCTTGGCCAGAGTTAACTTGTTTATGTTTTTGTTGATTTGTTGTTTTAAGTGGAAACAGTACTCAAGCGAATGCAAACTCCAGAATCTCTCTGCATTCCCCACTTGAAGTAGGACACATTGACCTACCAGATATTGAAAATGAGGACACGTTGGAATTACAGATGAAGCAGCTTAGCCTTCCTCAGTTCTGTGTTTCTGTTTTGGAAAACGCGATACCTCTTTTAAGAACAGGTAAGAAAGTTTTCAATGAAATATTTCACTTAAGTACCCTTTTCAACACTAGCACAAACCTATTAAGAAGTTGGTATAATATTATGAGGTGAATACCTCAAGAAAATAATGTACAGATGATTACTGATACCCCATAGCTATTTATAATTTTTTTTCTAGGGACTTTGTTCAGATCATAAAGCTGCTTGATTTCTAGAATTACTGCAGAATTTTCAAGTCCGTTTTACTGGGGGTGGCAAGTAGCGGTAGGAGGTAGTTGTGTGGTGGAAAAATGGTGTGGCTGAATAAAATGCTATTTAAGAAGATGAAAAAAAACCCCTACACTTAACAGACCGTGTTCTGATCTATTTGAGCGTGGAATTTTCCTCCTGTTTAAGAAATAACAAAAATTCTGGGGAAAAGTTTGGTTTTGTTCTCATGAATGCATTAACATAATTATGTTTTCAGAAACAGTAGTAATGATAGTCTGATTGCAACTAATAATTTTTATATAACTTACCGAGGTTTTAAATTGTAAAGCTTTTTTGAACCACAGCCTTTTTGCCTTTAGTCTGTCTAAAATAATATTTAGTTTGTAAAACAATGATAATTCCAAGTGGATATTGCTAAACACAGTGAGGTTCTCAAATACAGGAGCTCAAAATGTGTATCTATCTCTTCCTAGAATACTAGAAGTTGTTTTCTTAATATATCTGTCAACATTTTCTGAGCTGTGTAGAGGTTTTAACTTACAAAAACTCTATGAAATATATATGAAAATTCCATTTACGATTGTTTTCATGACTTTACATAACTTCTTATGACACACTGTTCTGTCAGAATATATTAATTTACTTGTGTATTTCATAGTAACATCAGCATTAATCTATGCCCAAAGGAAAATTATTGAATCCTCTTTTTTTTAAATTATTTTTTGGCAGTAAACCAAACTAAGATGATTAAACTCCTTTTCCCCCTTTCAGAATAGTGATATTTAAATATTAATTCTTCACAAGCGCATTCATGACTACTGGCATCTTTTCTTTTATTTATCATGTAAAACCACGGAAAATATATTTTCTGTCTTTTCCATTTCTAGCCCATGTCACTTGAAATCTGCAGTTAAAATGTAGTGACTTTTCCCATCTTCCAAGACTCTTCATTTACATCTGAACATAGTACTAAATAATTAAATTTTCTGATGAAATTGATCTTTTTCTCCTGCTTCCAATTTTTACACTTTTTAAACTCTACTAGATCACGTTTCTTCATTCTTCCACTGTGCTGTAATGAGCCATAGATTGTAAGCAACCTAATATTTTTATCCTGTTCCCATTGATCTGAATTCCTGTGATCTGAAGGCTCACTGTGATACCGCAAGTCAGTGACACGCAGTAACACGGTTTGTTGTGTAGTTATATTTTCTGAACTGTTCTCTTCATAAAATAAACAGGCACTTTTACTAATGTTGTTATCATTTTTTTATGTTAGGTATGGTATAGTGTAGAATTTTTCTGAACAGTTTTAAATTACTGGGTAAAGGAAAACCAGCAAGCTTCACTATAAAATCTCCTTCCTTGTACATTACGATATCATAGAATCATAGAATCATATCATAGAACAACCAGGTTAGAAGAGACCCACCGGATCATCGAGTCCAACGATTCCTATCAAAACACTGACCCATGTCCCTCAGCACCTCGTCCTGTGCCTTAAACCCCTCCAGGGAATGTGAATCAACCCCCTCTCTGGGGAGCCTATGACAGTGCCCAGTGACCCTTTCCATGAAAAACTTCTTCCTAATGTCGAGCCTGAACCTTCCCTGGTGGAGCTTAAGGCCATTCCCTCTTGTCCTGTCCCCTGTCCCTTGGGAGAAGAGCCCAGCTCTCTCCCCTCCACAACCTCCTCTCAGGCAGTTGCAGAGAGCAATGAGGTCTCC